>ML789891.1:149366-159554 GCA_009831015.1 Picea engelmannii | reverse complement strand
TTCAATGATGCATGATACCCATTATTGTAGGCGAATTCTACCAAATGCAGGTAGTCTTCCCACCTTGATGGTTTATCCATCACATACATTCTCAACATGTCTTCTATTACTCTGTTCACTCTCTCTGTCTATCCATCAGACTCGGGATGATACGTTGTGCTAAAGTTCAGATTCGTTATGAATCCCTTAAATAGTCCTTTCCAGAAATTCGAGGTGAATTTCGGGTCCCTATCAGACACAATTGTCTTAGGAATTCCATGCAAGCGTGCAACTTCTTTTAAGAAGATATCAGCAACATCTGCTGCCCTGTGGGTGGTTTTCAGTGGAATAAAATGGGCGGCTTTAGTAAGCTTGTCCACCACCACCATGATTGAATCATGTTGCTTGCTTGTTCTAGGTAGTCCGGTGATAAAATCCATTGTTACCACGTACCATTTCCACTCAGGAATGGGTAAAGGCTGCAACAACCCTGTTGGGTGCCTATGCTCAACCTTAAACTTTTGGCACTCCATACATCTGGTGATGTATTCAGCGATTTCTTTCTTCAAACCCGGACAAAAATAATGGCCTTTGACTGCTGCCATAGTCTTCTGATAGCCAGGATGTCCAGCATAAGCCACATTATGCATCTCCTTTAGAATTGCCAGTTTCAATTCTCAGACATTGGGTACATACACTCTGTTTTTATATAGAAGTAGACCATCAGTTCCCAAGGTGTAACTTTCCTTGGTCTGTGGTCTCTCACGTTGTTGTAGCTTTGCTACAAGACTTTTGTACTGCAAATCGGTATTTGCAGCTTCCAAAATTCTGTCTTTCATCTCAATCTGGTACATGCTAATGGTTGTAGCATGTAATTCGTGCACTTTTCTGTTGAGTGCATTAGCCACCTTATTTTCTTTCCCTTTGATATGCTTGATATCAAAGTCATATTCGCACAGAAACTCCAGCCATCTAATTTGCCTGGCATTTAAGGTCAGTTGATCAAATAAATACTTCAGACCATTATGGTTTGTTCTCAACTGGAATCTCTTGCCCATGAGGTAATGTCTCCATTTCCTCAGGGCGTGGACGATTTTTGCCAGCTCTAAATCGTGAGTGGCATAATTCTTCTCATGCTCCTTCAACTTTCGGGATTCATAACAAACTACAAATCCCTCTTGGCTGAGAACTCCTCCCAGTCCCTCCTTACACGCATCTGTGCACACTACGTAATCCTTATTTGGATCTGCAATCTTCAGGATTGGAGCACTAGTTAGCAGCTGCTTCAATCACTGGAAGTTGCTCTCACATTCTTCAGTCCACTGGAACTTCTTCTCCTTCCTTTGCAAGGAAGTGATAGAATGAGCTATCTTTGAGAATCTGGCTATGAACCTCCTATAGTAGCCCACCAGACCCATAAAAGATCTAACTTCTACCACATTCCTTGGCATTGTCCATTCTCAAATGGCCTGTACCTTTTCAGGATCCACAACGATCCCTTCTTCAGATATAATGTGTCCCAAGTAATGGATCTGCCTTTGATAAAAAGAGCACTTGCTCAGTTTTACGTACAGCTTGTGTTCTCTCAACACTTGCAGCACCATTCTCAGGTGTTGCTCATGTTCTTCCTCTGTCTTGGAATACACCAAGACATCGTCCAGGAAGACTATGAAAAACTTGTCCAAATAATCTCTAAACACTCCATTCATTAATCACATGAAAACAACAGGCGCGTTGGACAACCCAAACGGCACCACCGTGAACTCATAATGACCGTACCTTGTTCTAAAGGTGGTCTTGCTGATGTCCTCATCCTTTATTCTCACTTGGTGATATCCTGATTGGAGATCTACTTTCGAAAATATTTTTGCATCCTTCAACTGATCAAAAAGATCATCAATCCTTGGCAGAGGATACTTGTTCTTGACAGTGACCTTATTCAACTGTCGAAAATCAATGCACAGCCTCAATGCCCCTTCTTTATTCTTCAGGAATAGGACCAAGGCTCCCCATGGTGACACACTGGGGAGAATGTAACCTTTCTTCAGTAGCTCTTCGAGCTGCAATTGGAACTCTTTCAGCTCCGGTGTACTCATTCTATAAGGAGCCTTCGAAACTGGAGCTACTCCAGGCATCAAATTTATAGAAAAATCGATGTCCCTCTTCGGAGGTAGCCCATGTACCTCCTGAAATATATTCTTCAACTCTTTGAGTACCTCGTGATCTTCCAGATTCGATACTACATCTCGGGATGCTTCTTCCACCCGAGATGCATATAATTGACAGCCTTTCCGGTAACATTTCTTCAGCTGCATGGCTGAGATTTCCCTAACAGCCACAGCTCTGGGAATTCCTTGGATTGTTACCGGTTTTCCCTCTTCGTTCAGGTAGGTAAACCTCTTGTTATGGAAATCCATAAGGGCATGGTGTTGGTCCAACCAGTCCATCCCAATTAAGCAATTGTATGAGCCTAAAGGAAAAATGTTCAATTCAGCCTTAGTGCTCATTCCTTTCATGTCCACTGAACAAGACTTAACCAATTCAGTGACCTTCCTCTTGGTCCCTGTGGCCAACTTCACTAACCAAGACCTTTCATGTTTGTTTCTTGTTAAATGCAAACTTTCCACCACTCTAGGATCTATATAACTATGGCTAGCCCCTGAATCAATTAAAATAACAAGTGGTCGGTTGTTGATCGTACCTTCCACTTCAATCATGTGCGATTGAAATTATTCTTGCTTGTTGTCTAGGGCTGCGTATATCCTCGACATTCTACTGCCATATTCTCCACTATTTCATCTTGCTGAACAGTATGTACAATTCTCGCTTTACCATTTTTATGGGGACAATCTCTGTACTTGTGGTTTCCTTGACAGCCCCAACACTGAATGGGCGTCTGTCTCTGTCTTTGTGCTCCCTCTTCAGTCATTCTCGGCTCTCTAAATGATGGCTATCCCTGAAGACTATTTTTGAAAAAGGAAGGCTTGTTTCCCTTCTGCCTCTGTTCCTTCTTAAACTTCCTCTGATCATTCCAAGCCTTCCGAAGGATAGGCCTCTCTCCTTGTTGTTCATACAAGCATTTCTCCCTTCTTATGGTTTCTTCCATGGTCTTAGTATCATCATATTGAATCTTGTCACTCATGGAAGGTGGCAGTCCACTCAGATATCTCTGAATCTTGACAGCCTCATCCTTGATGAATGGAACATACCTCAGTAGTTCTAGAAAACTTCGTTCATACTCAACAATAGTCATGCTGCCTAGCTTGAGTTTGAAGAACTCCTTCATCTTTCTGTCATAGTATCTTTTATTCAGGTATTTCTTCTCGAAATACCTCTTAAATTCCTTCCAAGTGACCTCTTTCTCTCTGATGTGATGCACCTGCACAAACTAATCCCACCACATGGATGCTTTTCCTTTCAGTTGGTATATTGCAATTCTTCCTTCTGCATGGGCAAAATAATTCTGCAGTTGGAAGTATTTCTTCATGCCAAGTAACCAAGTCTCGGAATCTTCCTCCTTCTTATGTTCTCCATCGAATGTTGGAGGCTTATCTTGTTCATCTCCCCTTTCAATTCCTCCTTTCCAGATTTTCGATGTTTTCTGGTAGGGAACGAGCTTGAACTATTGTGTGTGTCCCTAACAGAATGTCCTTGGGAACGACTAAGATGTTGACTACCACTCCTTGACATACTTCTTCTCCCATGGTTTCTGCGACTCTCCATCTTACTTGAGTCTCCTCCCTTCTCGAGTTTCCTCTCTATTCTTTCCAGGCTCTTCAAAAATTTTAAGTTCAATACACCCTGTCGATCCCTGACTTTCATGAGCTTTCGGCTATCAGCTCGGCGAGCCTGGGCCTCTCTTTGCAATCCTTCAATGATTTTCATTATGTGTCCTTCCTTTTCCTTCTCTTTTCCATGCCCATTGGAGTTTAATCCTTTGACTCCCAGGTTAACATCCTTTCCTTCATGTTCATCTTCTGTTTCGGGGGTAATCTACACCTTTCCCCACTCCATACTCGGCGTTGGTTAACTGGAGTCCTGACCTCTGTTGAACTCTGCACATGCATTGTACAATTAAATTCAAAGTTTGTTGGGCCATTAAATCTTCAGGAACAATCCACAACATTTATAATCCAATACGAATAAGAACAAAAGACATTTCGATTCAAATAAGTTTTCTGAGCTCTCGTTCAGCTCTGCAATTTTTGGGTTTTCGAAACATTCACTTTCGACACTTTGGGATTTTGAGACTTCGGGTTTCGGGGTTTCGGTCTACGAGGCTTTCATACTTGCTTTCCTTTCCAACCCCCGACTTCCGAAATTCTGATTTACGTTACCCTCTGGGTCCACATAGTACAGTGGTCACCCACAACTACGGTGGCACATGGGACGTTAATGAGGGTCCACGTCACTTTTTAATGACATCATCGGTTCCACCACTCTCACTTTTATTCTCGACCCACTGGCACGTGGTACACATTCATGTGTCCACTTCTATCCCTAGTAAAATCCAATAGTCAGATCTTTCTCAGATCTACGGCGTAGATTATTTCAGCGTTTCAGGGTTTCGGGCATCGGAAGTTCGTGCATCCACACATCTTGAAATTCCATTTGCCGAAATCATGAAATCAATGTCTACTAACTTAATTGATCCAATGGTCAAGTTCTTCTACCCTCCATCTACAATGTAGATTGTTTCGGGATTTCGAGTTTTCGAGGGTGTTCACCTCTTCTCACCTCCCATCTCCCAAAACGTCGATTTCTTCCCGTTGACTATTTTTAAGTTACGAGTCAGCGAAAGGTTGATCGCTCTCCATGCGTTCTTTCTGATGGACGGTCCTGAATAATTAGGGATTTTGTGTATCGCGATTTCCACACTCCTGTGCAATTTCAAAAGGGCTTTAAACCCCGTGCACACTCTCCAGATATGACAGTCATGAGGGTTCACCTTCCCTCTCGAATAGATCCTAAAGATCCAGCACTTCTGGTGTGGAGTCCTCTCTCCCTGTGGACTTATACCACATTGGTTGTGGTTTCATAACGTCGCTATACCCCCTGAGCTTAACGACTCGTCAAGTAACTCCTTGACACTTTGGAGCAAACCAGGGTCCGAAATTGGCCTTCCAGACCCAATTTCCCTCGCATTCTTGGTCCAAAGACCGCTCCACTGGCCCATCTAGGCTCAGTGTCGAAACCTTGGCTCTGATACCAAACTGTAGTGCACCTTTTCTGGCTACCAAGGATTAAACGCTATTAAAATAAGACTATAACACCACTCTCGCTACATAACTCATACAGGTATTATATAATCCACATGCATTTAAACAAATAAACACATTCAAGCTCAGAGTAAAACCTATTATTTACTTCTATAATTAACAATCAATAGTGTTTCATATTAATTCATATACACAGTGGATTTCATGATAACATAAGCAGCAAAATCATGCAAAACATGATTAAAGCGTCATCAGATACTTATCTTTTAACAGTGATAGAGTCCACCAACCAAGTGCAGGCCTTCCACGAACCTCCTAGCCTTAGACCACACTGCTCATCAGCTCAACAGTGGGTCACCCCCGAGCTGGGACTAAGCTCCACCCCAAGGCAAGGAATCCTAGGCTAGGCTGAGGTTACCGGGAAAACAACACAAAAAATCTGGAAGGATTATGCCCAGGACGCCATCTTACGCCCACTACTACCAGACTCTAATTCCCCGCATGCTTGTTCCGCCCGGGGGTATACACCTTCACAAGCACAGTCCATCGGTGCTAAACTCCCTCTCTAGGTCTCAGTAACAAGCCGGATCAGGAAGTCTCAGAGCCTGAAGTTGGTGTTGGACACTCTCTGGAATAAACCTCTTCCAACAACATCCACCTCCCTCACCTAGAGAGAGATCACACACAAGCTCAATCACAACTTTCACTGGCCATCAAGCCACGTGCGGTCCAGCTCTGCGTGGTCACCATAGCCAACTGGAAATACAAACATGGCCTCTCAAACAGGCTCCACGACTCAGAATGGAGGGTGAGACCGGCTCTTCAGAAACAAACACAGGCTTCTCGGCTCACAGAATAGAGGTGTACTCAGATTTACAGAGCCAAACACAGGCTTTCCAACTGGTTCAACAATGGCGGAATGGTTCAAGGTCACAGCTTTGGGACAAAGCCTCCACGCATAGGTTCGATCAGTAAGACATAGGATGTGCATGGACTATCAAAGATAACACGGGGTTCTCGACTCTTAGGAACGCACAAGGTATTCTTGCAGTTGTTGGGTTGGTCGTCCTGTTCAGCGCTCCCTACCCGCTCAAGTAGTCGGGTGGAATGGAGGAGGAATCCTTCTCATGGCTCATCCTGGTCGTTTTATTCGCATGCACCCTAGTTGACACTTGTCACCCATGGAACTACATGCGTTCCACCCACACGCATAACCCTTGTACATCCTCCCTTTGCCAGAAACTTAGGATAAAACATAAATGGCACATGTTCTTTTGGAATAATAGTAAAATATTATTCCCAGGCTTAAGCCCACTAGGCTTAAGCCCAATAGGCTTAAGCCCACTAGGCTTAGCCCCTAGGCTCAACACTTAGCCCCTTTCCCACCTTCCAACCCCTAACTCATTTCCTTCTTTGTGGAAACTCAGTCCCCCTTCACTCATTCATTGTGGTCGGTCTGCACCTGGCAGTGTTTACAATTTTATTAAATGTTCTCCATACATACAAGTACAAAATTAGGTCCTTGGCCTCCAACCCTTAGGCTCTCTGTCCTAACAATCACATAAGCCACCATCTTATAAAAACTTGGCTCACCAGCCTATAAAACATAATTACAATTCCTTTCAGAACATGGTTTACAACGGGGCTCGGCCTTGGGGACACTACAGTGGCACACATGCGAACTCTTAGTCCACGATCTGTGTAATCATAACGAAATCTGGGTGGCAAGCGCATATTAAGGCATGATTATATTTGCGCTATGGGAATAATGTTATTCCAGTAGCGCTATTAATGACTTAGCATAATTTAAATTTGTAAAGTTCGAACAGGCACGTGAAGTGACACATCATTCAAAACCATGTCTTAAAACTCCAAAATTAAAGAAATTATCCAAAGAACTAAAATGTGAACCATAATAAGCTAAAAACAATGATTAAAATCAAATGAAAGCAGATAATGAAGTGCAGGTAAGAAGGGTTTAGGATTAGGGTTTCTCACTAAATCAAGACAAAATTAGAGACTAACACATGGCTTCTTAGAAAAGGACTTGATTGCATGTTCAGGGCTATAAGAAAATCAATGGTAGTGCCAACCATAATAGCAAACCACTGATACCAGGCGATGACTTATAACCTTCATCGAGTCTCTGATAAATGACACCCACGTCAATTTCTGTTGTAATGACAGCTAAAGTAGCCGATATGTCCTCAACACGTTCACAATTATTTTGCCAACTCAAAACAATAGTAAAAACATGTGGTGATGCAGAAAGAAGGTGGTGAATGTGGTTATTATATGCTTATATCTTCCCAAGGAAGAACGCATCCTAGTTAGATTTAATAAAAAGCAGATTGTTCTTACCGAACCTTGATTTTGATCTATTCTCATATAACAAATGTATGTTTCTTCATTTAGTCACTATTTGTGCCACCTAGTTGTTTCTTTAGTAGCTGGTTGGATGGAGAAACCGAGAATGTGGCTATATATGACTCATGCATTACCAACACTTCCTTATCTCTTCTGGCTCCCACTAACTGTTCCATGGCACATTGAATCTCTTGACTTCCTTATCTTCATTACTGAACGAAACTAGTTATTCTTTTCTAGATTCGATCATAGCCAACGGTTGTTCATTCTCAAGGCCAATTCTTGTCTATGAGCAACTGGAAGAGATCCCATTGTTTGCAGATGATGAAGATAATGTGTAAGTTGTTGTTGTTCATGTAATAACCCTTTAGGCTAACAAGTCCCATCTGTTTTCCCATATTCTACGGCATCCTGCCTCATGCCCCCATGAATGTAATAATGTGACCCAATCGAAACCCCAAAATTTTTGAAGTGACAGTGGTCTCACCAATCCACCAATCCATTCTTAACTTGTGACCTCTGTCAACTGTAAATGCCAGATTGTTGAGGCAATCCAACAAAATGCTCGTGCAAGCTTCTGGAGAGTCTATGTTGCGACATACGGATAGGAGTTCTAACTGAGCAGCTTAGACGCGGGGTTAGAAGACCCATAAGTATTTCCTCTTACGTGTGACCCTTTTCCTCAATCTGTGGAGAAAACTAATAAAAGTGGTTTAGACGACGCATTTTTTTATACATTCTCTTGACCATGCTTACCTGAAATCATCGAACTTATGTTAAATTTGTATCTCTGGTTTAATTCATGGAGCTATAGTTGTCACTTCAGAAGCAGGCCATTGAAGCCAACGTTGTCACCCGTTGCCACCCTAGAAAAATCTCTTTGTCCCATGTTCTTGTTACATACGAGGTACTGAATGTCCAAACCAGGGAAAAAATATTTCGGCAACAAAGTGAACAGAGTGAGAAGTTGGTTGTTTAACAACAATGAAGTCTGTGGATACATCAAGAGTAAAAGGACTCTTCCCATGGCTTTTGCTTGGACATGGATCATTGCACGAGAACTTTGTAGAACAAAAGATTGAACTTCTTGCGAGCTTAATCCCTGAGAGCACGGCATTCCAACTATTTTATGATATTTATGTGGGGATATCAAATCCAAGTCAACCCTCCAACTGGATTTAATACCTCCTATCATTTGGAACCGTATGCAATCCCAGCATGTCCATCAGATAGAGATATGGACAATCATAATTCTTCCACTAATCAAATGCAAATATCTCTGTAATCTCCCTCCATATTCATATCGATTTTTCATGCAACGACTAACTCAGATTGATTGTGGAAATTTTATGAGCAGATCCAAGAAAGAATCACTTCAAAACCGGTTTAGGTTACTTGATTATCCAATATTTTTTTGGCGTGGATTAAAAATAGCCCACATAATCTTTATCCCTCACATATAGAACTCTTTACCGTTTTCTCAAGTCAGCAACACCAAAAATGTTGGTGCAGTGTGGTAGATGTTTTCTCCCTGCGGGCGCTATGCGCTGCAATTTATAGTGGACAAGTCGCACCTAACCTCATCTCTTTTTTTTCATTCTCTCCACTCTGAATCATATCCCTCACATTTCATTTCTTCTCTTCAAGAAGAAGAAGAATAAATTATTTTATGTTGATTGATGTCAGATACTTCTTGTTCCATCGTTATCATATTCGACCCAATTTTGCAGCCACGTCGTCGGCTTAATTCATTGTAGCACGATGTCCTCGTTCCATGGTAGTGTTGGCTTCCATAGCCAACGTAACAATATCAGAGGCGAGAAGAGGATGGCGTAGTTTGGCTACATGAAGCATAAAATAGAGGTGCTCCATTTGCAGGTCCTGCTCTGCAGAAAGAGGAGAAACATACTCATCGTAGCGCATTGAATTGGCATGGCAGATGAAGAAATCGGGCCCTTCTCTTAAAATTTCAGCTACCTTCACGAGCTCTTAAAACTCCTAAATCAAACAGTTGGCATTTGTTTTTTTGAAGGACCGTTAAACTGGTAGTGGGAAGATGCATTGGTTGACAAGAAATACAGTTGCCCATCAATCAAAGATTCAGAGCGGAGAAAATGGCCTATAATTATGTGTTGGTTAGAGAATATAAACGAAGTTCAAAACAAGAAATGAGGTCTTTGCATAGTTTAACAATGAAATCTAGCACAATTTAGTTTCATTCTTTCCTGGCCCGAGCCAAACGATGAACCTCAAGACTTCGGGTCTGGGCGATGTGGGAAAAAATTCAGATCTAAAGGTTTTTGTAGGTTTTGTTTTCAAGTTGTAGGATGAAGGAAGCAGGACCTCCATGTGGCCATTGTCAGTTGAAATGCTTGCAAGAAGATGATCCACGCATTGTCTCCTTCTCCGAAGAAAATGTCACCAAACATTTTAAATTTTAAATGTTTATTCAATGCATGAAAATAACACGTTCATTTCCATACGTTCTTTTAAATTTCCATTCTAATGTGTTCTTTTAAATGCATTGTGTTATTTTAAATGTTTTATATTATATTTTTTTATTGTATTTCTTTAATGCTTTATTCCTATAATAAAAAATTAAAAAGGGTCCTAATCCAATCTA
>ML789891.1:101978-113793 GCA_009831015.1 Picea engelmannii | reverse complement strand
TGAGTTATTAAGCATGTGTTTATTAACCAATTAGGAAGCTTAAACAAAGAGGAAGAAAATATGAGAAGATATCACAGACATATAAACATGTACAGATCTGAAACAAGGCATGAACAACAACAAACCATAAACACCAATGTGATAACGAAGTTTGGCAATCTCGCCTACGTCTCTGGGCCTTTGTCTCAGTGGGTGAGGATTTCTTATTTCTGTTAAAATCTCAATAAGTACATCAAAGTAGTGACAAAAGGTTGCAAAACTGATTTGGTCTTGTTCTACTAGATCTCTAGAACCCAATAGAAGAAATGACACTCAAATCAGATGACCGGAGCTCCCAGAAATGGCCTGCAAAGGTGCGCTCCTCAACAGTTTCCCTTCATAAAAATGGTTTTGGCTTGGAAAATATTTATCATAAACCTGCTCTGAATGTCCTTCATAGCCTCAAGAAGGTTTGGTTTATATAGATCTAAAGTTGGTAACCATATCACAACTTCCCCCTAAGATATGGCCTAAAAAAGGGCCCAATATCTCCCAAAAAAGACCAAAAATCTCCAAATCTACTGAGAAAAACAATAATAATTCATATAATATATAGTTCATAAACCCAATTTTGCACTAAAATATGGGCTAAGCCCCTTTGGCCTGGCGTGCGCCCTTAAAACACAGTCATATTGGCTCATATGGCCAAGCGCCAACCCCCTAGGGTTATGCGCTGGCCCTTACCTCTGCAAACCCCGGTCGTATGGAATCCCCATAAAATTGGGGGCTACTCCAAAATCTTGTGCTAACAGTTATGAACCGGGTCCTATGGGATGAAACCCCGAAACCGGGGGCTAGGCTCCAAAGAAAATCACGCCAACAGTTATCAGTCTAGACCAGTGGTTATATGGTGGAGCACGCGGGAACCCAGAGCTGGAACACATCCATCTGCGTTAGATGTTAAGGACCAATCACATTACACTGGGCATATGCAATTGTTGCGACCAGGGGTTGGGGCTAGGCCCCACCCCCATTCTCCTCCGCCCAGAACCTTTACCAAATTCAAATAATTAAAATGCGCCAAGGGTTAATAAGCCACACCGTAGGTGGGTTGGTACCCGACCTATCCCAAACGCGTTAGCCCGTATGAGAGGTCACGAGTTCGAAACTTGTGGAGTTCAAAAAAGAAATTTCAAAGACCAAGATAGCCAATTCCTAGGTGCCACATGGCAGCTCACGTCTGGGGCACGTGGCACCACCTCATTTGTCAATTTCTGATGCCACGTGTCAAGCAATGATTGGTCTAGCTCTTCCAAAAAACATTCTTTGTCAGCTGAAAGTACCCTGCCACGTGTCATCATACGGATGTGCCATGTGTCACCCTTGCAGTGGTGACATGTGTCACTTCTCGGTTGGTCCACCTATCATATCCATGTCATCATTCATACGCCCAGTAATCCTACCATGTGTCACCTCTAGAAGCTTCCAACTGTGACTGCCATGTCATATGTACAGTCGTACGACCTGTATAGTCAGTTGCCACATGGCACTGTACAGACTGTACAGTCATCATTTTTTTTACCTGTTTGGAAAAATGAACAGATCACCGTAACTTGAGCATACGACGTCTGTTTGAGCCCATTCAAGTTGAGTTGGGTTCATATCGATGAGGCCTACACACACGTACATTTTGAAGCCATTATGAGAACTTTGATTTTTAGTCCTTTCTGAGCCCCATCAAGCTCCTGGATCCAAATATAGATCAGTGTGTATGAGTTAAGACCTCACACTGTTATTATTACTTTAGGTAGACAATTGTACATGATACCAAAGGTAGTGTCCCCTACTCCTATTTCTTTAATCTCTGCTAAGGAATGCAATAAGGTCATTTCATAGACCGAGAAGTTTGTCTTCTTTATGATTTGTGCTCACAGTGAGCAGAAGGTCACTGCCACATCTATGGCCTTTACACAGAGACTCTCTTTGTAGTAGAAGCATGTGGATGGGATCGTGGAAGAGTACAGATACATCTTCTCTTCACCCACCAGGGTACCGACGCACTTCCAAGTTAACCATCCAATTGATCTAACCCCTAGTGCACCTATGCCTAATGGACCAGTCTATCATCGCTCGTTGATGGAAAATGATGAAATCAAGCATTGGATCCAAGATATTTTTCAAAAGGGGCACATCAGACCCAACTCATCCCATTGAAAAATCCCGATTGTACTTGTGTAGAAGAAAGACGAGACCTGACGGCTCTACATTGATTACGGATAATTAAACAATATCACAGTTAGGAACCTGTACCCAATTCCCTGAATTGATAACCTTATTGACTAACTCAAGGGGGACAATTTCTTCAACAATATTGACCTAAAGTCTGGCTAACACCAGGTTCCCATCAAATTGAATGATGTATGAAAGACAACTTTCAAATCTAAAGAAGGTCTTTTCGATTGGTTGGTCATGCCCTTTGGCTTAACAAATGCACTGGCCACTTTCATGAGGTTGATGGATGATGTATTGATACCCTTCACCAACTCTTTTGTGGTGGTATATCTGTATGGCATCCTCATCTTCAACAAAACTTGGGAGGATCACATGCAACATATTCAATAGGTTTTGAGCACTCTGTGGTAGCACAAGCTATATGTCAACTTGGAAAAATGCTCCTTTGGCATGAACAAGGTCCAATACTTGGTCTACATTGTTGATAAGCATGGGGTACTTGTGGATCCATCTAAGATCCAAGTTATTTGTGACTAGCCAGCCCTGACCACACCAACCAATCTTTGAGGCTTCTTGGGACTTGCCAACTTCTATCGACAGTTCGTGTTGGGATTATCCCACATTGCATGGGCCCTCAGCCAAGTAACCAAGGGAGGTGGCAGGGAAAAGTTTGCACGGGAGAAGGCACAACAATGAGAATTTGATGATCTGAAGCATCACTTGTGCTCAAATCCAATACTCTCCTTACTCTATTTGAAACAAATGTTCTAGATTACGACTGATGCATCCAACTATGTTGTAGGCTCATTTCTCACTCAACATTGTCATCCAGTAGCATACCATAGTGAGACACTCTCAGATACCATCTGGAAACACCCCAACTATGAAAAGGAAATGTATTCCATTATGCAAGCCTGACATCGATGGAAACATTACATTATGGGAAATGAGACAATCATCCACATCGATCACAAGCCTCTGCAGTTCATACAGACACAAGAGAAGTTGCAGAATGACCACCATAAAAATGGTCCACATACTTACAACAGTTCCATATCAACATCAATTATAAGACAAGGAGCCCAAATCGTGTCACTAACTACCTCAGTTGACCTCCCTTGGCTGCACTCAACACCATACTCCATTCCTATGGGCATGATGCATCTGATTGGCCCAAACTTTATCAACAAGATCCTAACTTCGCCACCACCTATCAGCTCTTGGGTACAAGCGTGAATGTTATCGATTTTCACATTTAGGATGGACTGTTATGCCATCTTGGCCATCTCTATGTTCCTACAAGTGAGTGTTACAAGATGATTTTGGAGTCTCACTACAATCGGATGGCACGACATTTTGTCCTGGAGAAAACTATGGTCATTCTACATAAACATTTTTATTGGCCAAAACTTCGATAGGACGTTAGAAAGTATATCAGATATTGCACTTCATGTTATATTTCCAAGCCAACCATCAAGAAGCAAGGATTATACACCCCTCTTCCTACTCCCGAGAGGCCTTGGGAATCCATATTGATGGATTACATGTTTGTCCTTCCGTCCACCAAGCAAGACAATGATTGCGTATTTGTGGTGGTTCATCAATTTTCGAAGATGGCCATTCTCATAGCCTACAAGAAGAGCATCACAATGACAGATACTACCAAACTCTTCTTTGAACGAATGTGGGTCCATTTTGGGATACCACAAACCATCATCTCCAATCGAGACAACATGTTCCTCAACACATTTTGGTCGAGTTTCTGGTCACTGTTGGACACCAATATCACTAAATCCATTGCCTTCCACCCTCAAACTGATGGCCAAATAGAGGTCTTCAATCAGATGATTGTTCACATATTGCACATGTATAACTCTAAGAATCTGCGTACATGGGATGAGAGTCTTCCCTATGTTCAACATAGCTACAACAGGGCTCTCCATAGCTCCACCAAAAATAGCCCCTTTCAGGTGGGGTTGGGATTCCAACCCTTGGGTCCCATTGATGTTGCAATACGTCTTACAACTACAAAGAAAAATTCTTCCCATTTTCAGTCTAAGGCCGACAAAGCCACCAGATTCATAGAGAGGATTTAGCACATCCGCCAACAGGTCCATGAGATTTTGCAGAAAGCCAATGCTAAGTACAAGAAGTGCCATGATCAACACCGGGTACCACACAAGTTTCAGGTGGGATACAAGGTCTGGTTACATTTGTAGAAATAATTCCTTACAGGGCCCCATCGGAAGCTCCGTCCACTTCGTTGTGGGACTTACACTATCACCAAGGTTTTAGGTGACAATGCTTTTGAGTTCAACACTCCCCCCTTCCTTGGCTTGCACCCAGTGTTCAATGTGGACCTCCTCCAGCCATATTTTCCACCATTATTGGACACCTCAGAGATCACATAACAATTGACACCAATAGATATAAACCCCGACTGCATGGAACAAGAATCCCCCTATCAGATAGTGGACACATATGTCAAGGGCACTCACCATCAGAGGATCCAACTTTATTGGGTTGTCAAGTCAAGGTAGCTCCTGTACCAAGGCAAGTGGCCCACCAAGAGAAAATTCAACAAAAATTTCCTCCCCTAATGGGGGAACTCAATGCAATGGAAACCATTTCTTCTTAAGGGGGGAGGAATGTTCGAGGTGGATATTGGTGGCCACACACCTATTCCAACTGGCTCCTCTTGACAGTTTTTAGTTCAACATGTTCTTCTGTAATTCTTTGTAATTGTGGGTTCTACACTTTTGGGGTTGTCTGAAGACCTACACAACTTCCAGATAGATATTGGTGGCCTCCCACTTAATCCAACTGGCTTGCTTTGGAAGTTTTCATGTTAGTACATTTTTCTGTACTTCCAGGGTTGTTTTGGGGCCCTAAACAATGTTTTTTTGGCTTGCCACAATCAAACTATAGATGGAGTCAGAGTTTGATGGAATAATGTGTAGTTTTCAGAAATACATTTCCAATGGGATATCATGCGCCTAAAACATAGGTCGCATGCAAAAGTTACGACCTCGAGAAGTTGAGGTACCAACTTACCCATTGGTGCCCACATAACTTTTAGCATTTCATCTCCTAGGGTTAGGTTTTTTCTTTTTTAGTTTTTAAGTTCGTATATGAGAAAAATGATGTACATGTTAAATAGTTAAATGGTTAGTTTTTTTAACATAAATGGTTGTTCCATGTAAAAATGAATTTATCCCAAGTAAAAATTGTCTGAAACAGAGTCTAGGAAGTCAAGTTATTTGCATTTTAAAATCTGCAATTTTCAGGGTTTTTTCCGTGGACGACCACATGATTTTTTTTTATTTTTTTAGTAGCTAAGGCTGAATTTTTCAAAACAAATTGCATATCTGAGTTCCTCTCACAATTTCACCCAATTTCAAAAAACAATTCATCCAAATCAAAGCTTTGGAAGTGAATATATCGCTGATTTAAAATCAGTTATTTTTGGGGGGTTTCGTGACGACGGTGGGACTGCAACATTCATAACTTTTCATAGAGTGCTCAGATTTCTACCAAATCAATGTCATTACATAAATCATTTTAAAAGATTTATTTTGGTATATTTTATGTGGTGTTTCCAATGGCTATTCCCTCTCAAACCCTCAAAGAAATTCTACAGATGACTAAAGCATTCAAAGCCCAAATGTCTAACACATTGCATGACCTTGCAGATGGCCTCAAGGAAACATTGCATGACCTTGCAGATGGCCTCAAGGTCACATTGTCTGACCTTGTAGATGGACTCAAGGATAGTTTTCATAGTATTCAAGATTCATTGGCTAGCATGCAGGAGATATATCTTATGATAGACATCAGGGATGAATATAATCAAGAAGTATATGTTTGGTATGATTTTGAGGCCGATTGTGATGATTGGTATATGGATAGTTGTCATTTATGAGATGACAACCACTTTCATATTTTATTTGATGACTCTAATCCACCTTCTGTAGAGATCATCAATGTGACAAATCGGGAGCCAATGATTATTACAAGTGTCCATCCTGCATATTCTATAGTGGTATTATTCCTTCCAAATTATGATATGACACTTTTCCACTATGTGGATGGATCTTCTTATTTGGATTCACATGACAAGTGCCATTCTTTGGAGAATCATTTTTAGTTGGTTATTGGGTTCCAAAATATTCCGCGGGGAGTTCACATGAGCACTTGGACATGGGACCTAGGTTTACAATGGTGGTTGGACTACTTCAACATGGTGGTTTTCCTTTGTACATGGGACCTTGGTTCTCTAGTATTCTTCAACATTATGGTCCACAATTATCCATGGGACCCTGGTATAAGGTTTTCCACCCTCATAATAAGCGTTGAGGACAACGCTTTCATAAGGGGGATGGAATGTTAGGTAGTTAGAGAGGTAGTGGAGGCCATTCAATGCAAGGTGAACTAGGTCCACTATATTATTAAATAAGACCTACTATGGTAGTTAGATATAATAAATGGGTAGTTAGATATAATAAATGTAATTGGACTTCTTAGAAGGTTCTGCTTCTAGAAGATTCATCCTCTAAAATGTTCTTAGGTGATGGTAGCACTATAAAAAAAGGTTAAAGCAATGTAATGGGATATGAAGAGAAGTATTGTATTTGGAGCGGTAGCTCAATAGGAGGAATCCTCCTCGAAGAGGCAAGTAAACATGAGAGGATCCCTTCTGTTATAGCAAGATTTGTCTCACCCTATGCAATCTTGCATGGAGGGCCTTTTTCCATTTCCCTATGTAGACTTGAAGTCCCTTTTTGCAAATCCCAGAGCTAAAAACATGATTTTCCCACATATACGCGCTCTGCCTATATTACAACATGTGTATACGCAAGTTGCACCACTACAACCTGCGTACATTGGGAAATGTGCCCAAAATTAAAAAATGGTGTCGGGTTTCCATGTCACATCATGAGATCAATGATCCTTGACCTTCCATATACTGGAAACATTCTGACTCGTCCCTTCAATTCCACTTGAAGGCTATAAATGGGCCAAATCCGAGCTATGGAAAATAGGAGAAAGAATTCAACTTTGAGAGCAAAGTTACTTTGGAGAAATTATTCACTTCACATTGAGTTTGCATCCCTTTTTCCTTTAAGTCTAAACACATTGTTCAACCCCCAAGGTCTTCCCTTATTGATTAAGAATTTCATTGTCTCTATTATATGAGCTTGCCTTTGGTGGAGGATTGAAGTGGCGGAGGCCCTACTGGAAGGAAATTAGTTTCTCAGTTTCTAACCGTGCCAACACAAAAGTCTGTAACTCATTCACTTTTGTTGATTATATCTTAATAGAAATACTCTTTTCTCGTCCAATTAATATCTCGCAAATATTTGAATTATTATTCCATGGGCGTATTTGTTATGAATGTTGATGGATTATGCTATTGAATGTGCTAACATTATATATTATCACCATTTGCTTGCGTTGCTTGGTTGTTGAGGACTAGTTGCAGGTATATTGCTTTGGGTCAAGTGATCAATGGTGGACTTCATCGAATGTCTAGATGAGGTAGGACTTTTATCTTGTCTTGCTAGCGTATTTGTTGATATAGCATACTTGAGATTAGAGTTGATTTCTGCAGTCATTTCCGTCTGTTGTGGTTTACCCCTAGCCATAGATAGATTTTCCTCATAACAACTTCCATAATAGGATCCATTGTATGGTGTTTCCCTACCTCAAGGATTTTCTTATAATAAAGTGTGGTTCTCATATATTCTTCTTGGATCTATTATGGTGTATTTTGTATTCAAGTCTTTGGTACTTAACAATAGATAAGGTGTCTTGATATTGTATCTGTCAAGTAGAAACTCAGAAGAAGGATTAGTTATTTTGTATTTCAGACTTACAGTTTGTTAAGTTCCAGAATAATCTGAATAGATCTGCAAATATACTTCAGAAATAACCAAGAATAAACTAAACCATTCACCAAATTACTGAACACAAGAAATAGTCAAAACCCTTGAGGTAGGGTAACACCATATATTAATCCTTAAGGAAGGATAACACTCTTCAAGAAATGCTTGATACATTCAAAATATTCTTCACTCGATTTCATTACACTTCTTACACTTATTTATATAGCTCTCTCTATCCCCTAGGAACCTTCTAGAGAGCCTTCTTACATTTATTACATCTAACTATCATAGTGGGTCTTTATTAATATAGTGGACCTAGTCCACCATACATTGAATGACCACATTCTCATATATTAAATGACTTCCACTAATAATATATAACCACATTCCCAGTGGGTACCTCCCTAGGTACCCCATATTACCTCCATAGGTATACTACATTCCACCCCCTTTCACATGTTTCGTCCTCAAAACATGAGAAGAAACCATATAATATGATCGACTAAGCAATGTAGCCAATTGATACCAAGTATGACTATCCATCCATCCCAATGTAAGTTGAACATGATGTCCATCTGTTGCCTTTCCACCCTGATAGTGCTCTGCATCATGTCGGGGTTGCCATGGGATTGTTTTTGTAGCCTGATCTCTTCCCGTAGTGCTAGGAGTCCTCCATACACCTTCTCTTGATTGGTTTTCTTTCTGGTTCCTTGTTGGTGCATAAATGTGTTGATTGTCACACCCTTTTTTGGATGACTATTGTGTTTCTATATGATGTGGATGGCGATATACAAAAACTATAGGAATATGTTCTTTTTTCTTCAAATCTGCAACACATTGTGCCTTTGAGTCAATGACTTCCTTAGCTTCCTGAATATTTCCTTCCTGTGGTTTTGCTTCATCTCCTTTTGTAGACTCTACCTCTGATTCAACTTCGGACTCGACAATAACTTCTTTGTTGGTCACCGTGGGCCCATCTTTTTTACTAAGAAACACATCCTTTAATGTGATTTTTTTTTCTTGTACGAAAGCTTTAGAAACTTCCTTTTCACATTAATATTAACTGTACCAACTCATTCCATCCAAGAATAGCCCAAAACAATATCTTCATCAACCATATTTGTAGCATGAAAATCAGAATGCAACACATATTTGTTCATGGTGATCTTCAAATATTTACAAATTTGAACATTTTCACCCTCAATCTGTGTGTTGTGAATATTCTTTGCAGGAACTTGCAATCTATTAACCAACTAAATATTAATAAAATTTTGTTTGCAACTAGGGTTAACATAAACAATGACATTTTCTTTATGAATACAACCATGAACTTGTAATATAGATTTTCCACATGAAAATAAACTCTTGGTGATGTATTTATCCTTACTCTTTGTATGAGACCACTTGTCTAAACATAAAATTTCAAGTGATTCAACAAAAAGTGACATCCACTCATAATGGTGAAATGATTTCCACCATATGAGAGCATCATCTTTGAAACCTCAGTCTACAAAATATTTCCACTCCTCTTTCCATAATGACTTGTGAGATTGTATAAATTCTTCAATACTAAGGCCATCATCTCTTCCGTTAAAAAATATCATGCTTGGAATAAATCTTCAACAAAAACTAGGGTGTAGAAATAACTTATTGCAAAAAATTGCTTCTTTTTCCAGAAAAAACCCTAAAAAACTGTTCAATTTAAAATTTTTATAACTTTACTTCCTGGACTCCGTTTCGGCTATTTTTTTTTTAAATCGGGTATTTTTCCGAGATGAATTCAAATATCCAATTTTTTGGCCAAATTATACTCAGAAAGTTTCATATCTGAACCTGAAGTGCACCGCCCTCTTTTTTCCCTAGAAAAAATATGCAAAAAGAGCCAAAACTTTATCCCCTTCTTTGGCCAAGGAAAGTGCTATGATACCAATTGTTAAGTTTCAGAATAATCTGAATAGATCTGCAAATATACTTCAGAAATAACCAAGAATAAACTAAACCATTCACCAAATTACTGAACACAAGAAATAGTTAAAACCCTTGAGGTAGGGTAACACCATATATTAATCCTTAAGGAAGGAAAACACTTCTCAAGCAATGCTTGATACATTCACAATATTCTTCACTTTGTTTCATTACATTTCTTACACTTCTTTATATAGCTCTCTCTATCTCCCAGGAACCTTCTAGAGAGCCTTCTCACATTTATTACATCTAACTACCATAGTGGGCCTTTATTAATATAGTGGACCTAGTCCACCTTACATTGAATGACCTCCACTACCTCTCTAGCTACCTAACAGAGTTTGAAACAACAGATTAAGATCCACATGCAAACATATACAAGTTGAAGATGTTAAGCATATCATTATAGTAAAAGGATTCAAAATTTGAATTAGTCAAACAGAAAAATAATCAAGAGTAAACCCATTCAAGACATGCAATAGGACACCAAACCTTGCAGCCACATAGGGTCATCAAGCTCTTTGGAATCAACAAAAAGTCTGAATATAATGCATCAATTCCATCATACAAATGTCAACGAAAAATCATAGAACAAGAAGCATCACAAAGACATTTGAAATAATCAAACTGAAAGGAATAATCAACAACCATAAAAGATAATCATCAATCAATATTAAACCCCCAACTCCCTCTAGGTAGGCAAAGAAATAGCATCAGGCTCAAGCAGTAGAGGATTAGGAAATAGGTTTGAAATTTTAGTAGGGGCCCCCTTTCCTTTCACTTGTAAAAGAAAAAGTAAAGGGTGGTTGTTGCAGCCAGAACAAAGAGGTATGGGCATAGGATGCTTAAGGATCAGGTGTGGAGGTGGTTAAGGGTTGGGTATAGGTGGGGGGCTAGGGATATATCGAGCTAGGGCCTAGGTGGAGGTAGGTTCCTAGCCATAGTAGAGGCTAGTGATCAAGAATATGTAAGGGCCTAAGGCCGGTAGATAGCCCCCCCTATAACACTTTGTCCCTCTCCCCCACTCACCCTTTCTCTCTCTCTCCCCCCCACTATCCCCCACATCATAGTATTCATAATCAAATATTACAGTTTTCATAATCAAATATGACACTCCCAAAAATTGTATTACGATTTCATTGCATCTGCGCCTCCACTCCCTCTCACTCACTCCATCTCTCTCTTCCTCCCTCTCTCTCTCTCCCACTTTGTGTCACCCTCCTTTCTTCCCCTCTATCTCCCATTGTTGTCTCTCTCTCCCTCTCTGTATCCCACTCACTCTCTCCCCCACTTTCCCTCTCTCTCTCTCTTGCATGCTCGCTTAATATATCCCTATTCTTCTCTCTCTCCCCCCCTCTCTCTCTCCCCCACCCTCTTTCTCTCCTCCCACGTACTATCTCATCACCACTTTCCCTATTTACTTCTCTCTCTATCTCTCTATCTTTTTCATGCTCGATCAATCTCTTCCCATCTCTCCCTCTCTCTCCACACCACTATCCACCCCCCACTCTCCATATCTCTCTCTCTCTCCATATCTCTCTATCCCCCTCCCTCTAGAGAGAGGTAGCGAGAGCAGGAGAGAGGTAGAGACAGAGAGGGAGAGAGATAAAGGGATGTAGAGAGGGAGAGAGATGGAAGGAGAGAGAGGGGGGGGAGTGTGATAGATAGGTAGAGGGAAAGAGGGAGAGAGGGAGAGAGTTTTATAGGGGGGGAAAGAGACAATAAGTGAGAGTGAGAGTGAGGAGAGAGAAATA
>ML789891.1:79341-100047 GCA_009831015.1 Picea engelmannii | reverse complement strand
GGGGGGGAGAGGGGGAGAGAGAAAGAAGGATAAGAAAGCAAATGGAAACTTAGGCATAAGAGTGTGCATGGGTTCCAAGAACATGTGTGTGTTCTTAGAGCATGTGTGCATTCCTAGAGCACGTGGGCATTTTTAGGAGTTTGTGCACGTTCCTTCCATTTCATTTTTTTGGGGGCGAGAATGACAACTCCAATGTACATATTTCTATTTTTGAAGTTATTTCTCTATATGCACATAAATTCATTGTCAAAGAAACTATAAACACACATAGAGTTGGATAAGAAAATTCCAAATATATAATTATTTTTAAAAATTAATATTGTTTATTATTTTTAGTCTATTTTTGTGTGGACATATATCAAAATCTTAAAATAAAGATCTCTTTTATTTCTACTATAACTTTTTATTAGCTTAACCATTTTTTAAAATAATTTATAGGTTTCAGTAGAAGAGACAAAATTGTTTGATAATTTTGAGACTAATTTCAAGGATATACTAAGTTTCATAATTTTAAATATAAAATTAATATTATAAATTTTGAAAAATTATGAGGACAATGAGTTGTGAACTAATGGAGGCATACCATATACATTATATTTTGCTTGAAAAATAGCATACCAATGTTAGAAAAAATCAAATTTCCCAAAGTTATTCACAATTTATATAAATAAAATATCAATTTCTTACATTTCATCTCTTTACACCATATTCAAATTTGTTGTAAAAATACCTTGAATAATTCCTCTAAGTTAACATATCGTTGTTTTTCCATATTTACATTGCCACTAATATTTCATGAGAAACCATCGTTAACTTATACATACCCACATATATATTTTTTTTAATAACATAGTTATTATACCTTCTTTATTAGATTAAAAATAACAACATTTCTATTTCTTTATCTTTAGGTCTTACATCGCAATGCATTAATCATGGCCATAAAGGATGGGACATCCTCCCCTAGACTTGCTAATTCCTTTTTAGCATCACCAATTGGACCGATCCACTAGAACACATGTGAAATCCTACAAACACAACTTATGGTTGGGCTTATTCATAACAAACACTATTTGTTATTTTGTGTGCAAATATGAACTTAGGGCGTGGCTCATGTTTGTTTGTTTTTTTTAAGAAATGATTTAGTTCGTCTACATTAAGTGTGGTTTTGGGTTGTTAACCTACATTTTTAGGTTAAAAGGTTATTTATATCAAATAGTTTTGAGTGGTTAACCTATATATTTTATTTTAAAATTTAAAGGAGCTTCAAATTAACGTATATTTTAGTTAACTTATATTTTATTGTTAATTTATAAGTGGTTTTAGGTTGTTAGCCTGTATTTAATTTATAAGTGGTTTTAAGTTGTTAAGCTGTATTTAGGGTAGGTACATACCCTTGTGCAAAGTTAAAGGTTGACATTTATGATAAGTCCTTTTCACGTCTCTCCTTTCCAAAATATTCATAAAAAATTGATAAGGCGTACCGCATCCATATGTTCGGTGTACTAACCTTTCAATATCATCTTCGTTGGAGAGGGGTCCATATTCGTGATATGAAACTACCCATATCTAAATTATTATTGATATGAAATTGAGTACGTCATTTACAAAAAAATATTTTCATAAATTTGATATTAATAACATCGATGAAAATTGATTTTTGATAAATTATTAAATTATTTAAATTTTAATTACTTTACATAATTTATTAAAACAATATTTTCTAACAACTAAATTATAAAATATATATAGAATTTGATAAATCTTGGATTAAGATAGATATATACTATTATAATAATAATAATATAATTTTAAGATTAAAATTTAATTATATATATTTATTTATTTGATAAATAAATTAATAATATATTTTTATATATTATTTAATAATTAAATTAATCATATATCGATTATATTATTATTTGAAATTTTTAATTAAAAATTCTATATTATTATTTGAAAATTTTAATTAAAAATTAATGTAATTTAGTAAATTTGTATTTTATTATTATTAATTTAATGTGTTATATTATATGAATATTTCATTTTTACTAAGCTGTATAGAAATTTTTAATAATAAAAAAATATTATTTTTCATAGAACCTCTTGATGCTAAAAAGTTGTTATTTTCATGTTTTATTTATAAATTATATTTTCAAATTATAATATGTAATTATATATATATATGAAAAATGTTTGTGAAATATATTTTGTAGCCGCTTTCAAACCTGTTTCCAATAGATCTTGTGAGTGTGAATAGAATCGTAAGGTAGATTGAAGCATAGAATTAAAAGTCACGATGAAGTGTTATCTTGATTACGATATTTTTCTTTTAAAATAATATTATACTGTCAAATTTTTACCGTGAAAACAAGTTGGGCAATCCGTTCATGCTCACGGCTTATGGGATTATGAAAGAAAATCTCCCTGTTTCTCATTTATTATATATATATGCTCAGAAAGGCAGCAGAGCCCTCCAGAGCATATTGAGGGAACAAACCTTGGCTGCCTGGCGCTTCCAGCCCTCCGATACGTCCAGAGACAAACACGCTGACGTTGCGGGGATGTTTCAGGCCTCCCACCCAGACATGGAAATCGTAGTCGGAGCGCTGGAGAGGGAATTGAACTCGAGACCAGAAGAAGGCGTCATCATCGGGAATTCGAGCGAGAAGATTGCGGGAAGTTCCACGAGCGAAGTAGCGTCGTCGTCCATGTTCAGTTGTGATCTGGGAAGCCCTTCCCAGGCTACTGTCGAAGCAAAAGCAATCGCAAGCGTGGAAGTTTCGGATTCGATGGCGGGACAATCTGAGGCACCCGGAACTCGAACCCCGCCCGCAGAGGCGCTGTCAAGATCCTGTAATAATCAGAAATCTGTCCCGGCGATGAATAATTTCATCGGCAAGAGGCGGTCGCGAAGTGGAAACAGGGCTCCGCTCACGATTATGAGGGCAGATCCCGCTGAGTTTCAAGCAATGGTTCAGCAGATGACGGGTTTACCCCTCGAAAACAGCAGCAGGGCGGCCCCCTCTATATTCAAGCCACAGCCAAAGCGGCCCGGCCAAATCGGTAGCAATATCATGCCCTCCGCTTCTTCGTGGGCCGGGCTCCCTATTGCCATAAACGGCTTATTTGGCTCTCGCCCTAATTATCTGCATCCAACAGCATTCTTCAGCAATTTAGCAGAGAATCCCGTGTATTCAGTCGGCAATTCAACATCTAGTTCACATATTAATTCCATCGGAATTGATAAGGCTAACACTTTACAGAGTCAGTTTAACGCTTTCGCTCAAAGGGGTTTCTGGAATTAAGGTTTCCTCCGCCCACTCTACAGGCGTATGAAGTCGTTGCTAAAGATTTCACAGTGGATTGGAAATAGAGAAAACACAAATAACAGAAATGAAAATTTCAAGAGCTCTAGATAACTCCGAGCTTCTATTTCCAAACGAAAATATTAGAATAGTAGTTGCATATTGATTTCATTACATAGAACGAGCTATCATATCCTGACATGTACTCTGTTTTCATTTTTTCGTTGTTTGGTAAAGTTATTTTTTTCGTTCACTCTAGCGATGAGAACTTATTTTGAAAGGAAATGTTTTTTAATGTGGAGGTATTATTAATTTATGTAAATAACTAATTATATAGATTTTTGTTACAATTTATTTAAATGTAGTATTATTTTATTTTAATAAAGTTTCATTGGCCATGGTTCATGTGGAAAGTTCTCTTCAATTCTCCACTTTTTATTTATTTATTTTTAATTTTTTTTTTTTTTTTTTTTTTTTTTTTNNNTCATAGTGTCAATTTTTATGTTGAAATGTAAGCTTTGCTGGAAATGATAATGTATATCCTTTGTTTTAATCATATATGTAATAAATTGGGATAACTTTTCTTCTAAAATAATATTATGTAGTGGGTTTTCTTTGCTAAGTTATTCTAATCAATATCTTTACATGTGTTTAGTTAGGAGGTGGCACTCATAAATCTAACCATGTTAAGGGTTGGTGTGGTGCACCGTTATATGCCCCTGGGTTGGTATTTCTAACAAAAATAAAATAAAAAATTATTTTGGCATTTTTAACCAAAATAATGTGAATTCAGGGAGAGAGGCCGTTCTTCTAATCCAGACATACGCCCTAGAAGAATATTTGTCCATGGTACATTAGCAATCTGTCAACCTGGACCATTCTCCACAAGGAGAATGTCTATCCACCAACAATATATCCTTCCTGGACCATTCTCCGCCTAGATAATGTATGTCTAGGAAATCAGATAATACCATGCAAATCTGATCTCCAACACTAGTGGTAGTCTCCATGTAAATCAGATAATAGCATGCAACTGCTACAACGCCATCCAATAGAACACAATTGTGTCTATCCATAGTAGTACACAACTACTACCTAGTGGTACACAACCACTCCTAGTAGCACATGGCTACTAACTAGTGACACATAGTCACTATCAGTGGATCACATCCACCACAATAGCATACAAATATTGTACAGAGACATACAATCTCCACAACGATCATATCATCTGATATCAACCCGCATAAACAATATCATCGTACAAAATGAGTCATCTGGGCCATTCTTCCACTCACATTTGTGATATCTGGAAGAGAATCTTCCCTCATAAAGTAAAACAACAACCATGGGATATCTGGACTATTCTTCCCAAGCATAGAAGAATATTTGTCCCTGATTTATGAGCCTAGACCATTCATCTAACTGGGCCATTCCTCCGCTACTAATCATAGTGCAACTTGGAGAGAATGATTCTGCCATAGGGAATTCCTTTCCTTTATGATTGATGAACCTAGACCATTCCTCCGGCACTAATCACAGTGCGACTTGGAGAGAATGAGTCTTCCCTAGGGAATGCATGTCTAGACCATTTCCTATGGAAATTATTGTCCTGCACCAACCTCCAAAATGGACCATTCTTCGAAACTACTCACAACTGTGAACTTCGAAAGAATGGATGCTTGGTGAGGCAGACCATTCTACTTGACCACTACTCAGAATGAATTCCAAGAAGAATCATTGTCCTAGACCATTCCCCCACATTGGCCATAAGGGGAATCGTTGTCTATGGTACATCAACAATCTATCAGACCATTTTCATTATGAAAATGACTATCTGATCTGGCCCATTTTCCGAACTGGAAAATGACTTTTCGTCAGAAATCTCGAACTACTTTCTGGACTGGAAAAGAACTGCCCAACCTAGACCATTTTCTAAACTGGAAAATGAATCTCCATAAATCAATAACATATCAGTGATCCCTCCCAACCTGGGAGTAATCACTTCCTTTTTTTAATAAGGAAGTCATCTCCACGAGCCCCAACTTTTCCCTTAAGTATGCAAACTTTTCATCTTGGATGGAGGATTTACCAAAATATATGCTATCTGCTCATTTGTGGAAATATACTAGAGAACCACTTCTCCCCTCTGGACTTTATCAAGGAGAAAACAATGCTTGATCTCAATGTTCTTCGACCTATCATGGAACATCGGGTTAAGATTCACATAGCTCTGATAATAACAATATACCACGATCGAATCCAACACCTGATTAGACAGTCCATAAACCAACTTACGGAGCCGCACTACTTCCGTACAAGCATCACAAGTTGTGATACACTCTGCTTTTGCAGTGCTGAGTGCAATATAATTTTGTTTCCTACTATCCCATGACATCATGACAAAGCTCAAACTGAAACATATCCAAGTAGCACTTCTTTTGTCATTTGCAGTCCCTACCCAATCTGAATCGATAAATCCATGAAGTTGTATATCATAACTTAAACATCCCACATAAAAATATCCGACTGAGTATTCTCCAAATACATTAACGATCCAATCAATTGTCGATACAAAGATGGGTCTACTAGATTAGATTTTCTCAACTTCTTCAGATCTGTCATCATGGGAGTTTTCCATGGATTTGCAATCCATCATCCTGGACTTCTGAAGAACCATTACAATATACTTCCTATGTCATAGGAAGTTTTCACCATGCTTTTGATGTACATGAGAGACTTTGCACCAAGTTTGCTTGAATCCATACAAGGTCTTCTTCCATCTTCATACATGGGTCTCTTTCTGGTATACCTCAAAACCTTGTCTCTACATATGCTTCTTCTTAAATTACTCTATTGAGAAGAACAGTCTTTACAATCATCTGATGTAAACTCCAACCCATGGATATTGTAGGAGATATAATGGCTCAGGTAGAGGTATGCCTGGTTACTGGAACAAGCTATCATCATAGTCTTCTCCCTCGTTCTGGGAGAACCCTCTAGCCCTGAGTCTCACCTTGTATCTATCAATGCTTCCATTTAATTCTTTTTCAAAATTTCTCACATACATTTTTCTTCATCACAACTTCCTTCCATTCCTTCTACTTAACTTCTTCTTGTTGATCCAAATCATGCTGGTAATTTTATGATTCTTGGTATAATAATTGGTTCAATTAGTTATTCTGACTTTTCTTTCTTTCTTGGAATATTCTTGTTCTTCCTCATGTTTCTATTCAATGTTGGAGTTCATGGATTCTTCTATAGATTCTATGTCCTTCCTTTATGAAGGTTCCAACTTCTTCTTTTCGTCATAGGAACATAAATGTAGATGGACAACCAAGGATACTCAAAGCTTATTTTCGAATAACTACTACTTCCAATGAAGAACATGGATAGATACTTTATAGTATTTATAGATTCTTCTTCAATGGATCATATCATTGGGGATTAGCTCCCTCCTAATCCCAGCTTCATGCCTGAATGAGAAATATGCATGCTCTTATTTTGGAATTATGTGATCATCTCCCTCCATTTGAGAGATTCCATGCTTCCATCTCCTGCATCTCTCTTTGATTTTTGCAAAGTGTCACAATCATGTTCTGGTTTCCTTTTGATTACTAACTTCCTTTGATTCTGACTCCTCTGAGTCTCTTTAAGTTTGTTTCTATCTGTTTCGATTGCTTCCCATTTGGCAGTTGTGTCATCCTTGTAAAATTCTTCTATGACAACTTCTGCAAAGTTTTTTCATCAAACATATTTCACAAGGGTACCTGCCCTGAACAAGAACAACAAGAGAAAACAAGAAATATATCTTTGGAGGAGATGTTAGTTCATCTTACAAACACGTACAATAAGAATCTATATCAATAGTATTCATATGCAGTCAAGTATTCATTGCACCTAGCAATAACAAAATCTTTCAAAGACTGCTTTCAAAATTTGTAATGTAGCAACTATCACCCTTGATATACATAAATTTTAACAATTTAATCAAACCTGGAACCTGAAGCCTCACTTTCTATGGAGGATGCACTTGTTCTTCTGAATGCACTAAATCCAAGATTACATCTTGGACAAGGTCTCTAGTACTTTCCCTACAAGCACACTCATGTTTTTCTAGTTGATATAACTTAGATAGCATATACAAGTGCATACCTTTGAAACCTTGTAGCATCGTCCAACTTGTCTTCTAATCTGAAACTAGATACCATCTTGACAAGAATAGATTAGAAACTCGATCAAAAGATTCAATGATTTGAACAAGCTAGAAACTCTAAAATTTTAAATTTGACCACAAAATCAATTCGACCAAAAGTCAAATTTTGGCCAGTGAACCTTTGAATTTGACCAGTCAAACTTTGACTTTGACCAACCAAACTTTGACTTTGACTAGTCAACCTTTGACTTTGACCAGTCAACCTTTGACTTTTACCAAAAAAATTCAAACGTGAGGTTTTTGCTAGCCGAGGGTACTAAGAGGTGCGCTAGGCTAGGGCACTCTAGGATTCCAAGGAATTAGGTCAAAATTTTCATCATAAGTGCCCAAACACAAGGGTTAGGGTTTGTTGCAACTGAATAATCGAAAAACCTAGCTACAACTATAACTGGTGCCACAATGAGATTAACAAATAACTTCCCAATCTATCTTCCAGTGGTTAGATTGTCTGAAGATAGTGTGGGCCCATAACCTTTTAGAATAAAAGAGATGTGCTCATTTTTCCATAGACAATATAACAATATTGTCACCCAACCATAGGCACAAAGCCACCCCTGAGCACCTTTAACCTTGACAGATAGAACAATTTTGGAAGAAAACCTTAAAACTAATAGCCAACCAAGATAACGTATCTTTGTCCAAGGCTAGTGTACCAAGCAAAGAATCCAAACCATAACCAAGGTAGAAAGTCGAAACCATAACCAAAAGCCAAAATCCCAGTTGTAGTAGCTGCAACTGCATTCTCTCTCTAAAAATTGCGCACCACTAGTCTGTGTGAGTTGTGAGAGTGTGAATGAACAAATGAGATCAAGAGCCCTCTTATTTATAGTGCTCTTTGTCACCTGCCCATGCTGACTTCTTCTTTTAGAGATTAACACTTAAAAATTAATTATTTTATTGAGCCGACATGTCTTCTAGGGTTTCTACACATATGTTTAGGGTTTCTCTTGCTTCTCGAAATATTCTAGTCTCATCAAAGGTTACATGTAGAGGTTAATACCTCTTGCAACTACCATAATATCAACACATGTCCCCTATTATAAGTGTCTCCACAAGAGTTCCAATTATAACTACAATTAAATTCAAGGTAAGGGTACTTGTAAAAGGAATTTCCTTTAATTTGTTACCATGGTTATATCCTTATTACAAGTACTTATTATCATTACCTTTGATTTTTTTACATTAATTTTCTTATAATAGTAACTCCAAAATTTATTTAGGACATCTATATTTATTTGGAGATTATCTTTGTGATTTGGGATAACACAACATCATCTACATAAGTCAACAACAACAAAGAATAACCCTGATTCTTCTTGATCCAATCTTCTAAATCGATCTAGATGAATATGTAGAATAATGTTGGAGTGAGGAGACATTGTTGTTTCACCTTATATTAATGTTGATTTTGAATTTCCTTCTCCCATTTTAAATATTTATCAACACTCTCAATTCTACAATAACCTTTTCATATAAGTGGAAAGTAAATTCTCTATTGGAATTTTTACTTTTTCCATTATTTCCTAAAGATTTAATCGATGAATTATATCAAAGGATTTAGAAAAATTAACATAGAAAAGATGAATACTATTTTCTTTCCATCATGCATTACTAGGTGGTCAATGATTGAATGCTTGGGCTAAAAACCAACCTAAGAAGGAACCTTGACATTGTTTTCTTATGTGCATTTACTTATTTGAATCTATAGAATGGTGTTAAATAGCTTGGAAAGAGGCTTCTAACAATGATGGTTCTATAGTTTCTCACATTTTTTATATAATCACCTTTGTGAATAGGTGTTGTTACCCCCAAGTTACACATGAGAGTTACCAAGTGTGATGTCACACATATAGAGGGTTCTCATGGGTGATTCTTTTGTTTATTTTTTGTTTTCTTGAGATGGTTGATCTTGGTGATGCATGGATGCTTCATGTTGATATGAGTGACCTATACTGATTCATATTTTCTTTCCACTCATGGTTATACTTGATGTTTGGATGGATGATAGTGACATACTCCTTGGTGTTGATGGATGGTTTAAATTATTAGTACTCTACATGCTATGTAAATTATATGGATGGATTAATTTACTTCATCAGAGTGCTAGCTTCCTACCTCAGTTCATGTTATTGTTTTTTCTACACTTGTATAGAGCATGGTGTTCATATGATGAAATAATTCGCCCCATTTTTCCATATTAATGATTAAAAAATTACCAAATTTGAATTCTGGGTTACTTTGAGAATAGAAATAGTTTGTATATTCATGTAATAGACTTCCAAGAGAAATAAAATTTGTTGAGACATGAATAAAGGCCACTTGATCACACAAAGAAAGCACACACCCTCTCGTTGCTACTTGGATTTGGTAATGGTTTTCTTACTTATTGATATCTTTCAAGTTTAAGGTTATTCTTTCTAAGATAAGTAGGGAGTATAAGGGCATACACCCCTACTTTAGCTCCACCATTAATTTGTCATAGAAGTTTTTGTTTAACAAGGGCTTGCTATGAGAAGTATAAGGGAATACACCCTCTTAGCCAAACCCTAGCTAGGGATACTTTCCTTGGGGAGTAAAAGGGTTTTCATCCCCGAGGAGGTAGTACCTCTAGCATTCTATTTAATTTTGACCCCATTCACCCAATAAACCTAAGGCACTAATCATACCAAATTGAATTGGAGAAATAAAACATTGCCTCAAGAAACGTGACAAGTCAACCTTTTGAGTCTCTCTCACTTGGATTGCATTCTTCATACTTCAATATTTCTTGCCTCCTTGAGGCGTCTCCTCTCTCTAAATACTTATTGCTTATGTAACAAACTAACCCTACAAACATAAGGCTGCAAAAACCCTAACTATTATAACCCTAACAACTCACAAACTGACCCTAGAATTAAACTAAAACTTTGCCCTCATATTCTACCTGCTATAGTGCACCTTTTGGTCAATTATTGGGCAAGTTTCATTGGGTAATTTTTTTGTTGTAATACATTGTTTGTTACATCCATAAGGATGAAAATTATCACTACTTAAGTGTTTCATAACAACCTTTTTTGACTGCTCAAGTTTCATACTATCTTGTGCAAGCTCGACTAGTCATTGTTGGTTTACTTGTTGCATGCTTAATTGAGCTTGTAGCAACTTTAATTGCAGCCTCTATTATCATTATATTGCTGATAGCTAACATTGTTTGATTTATGCAAAGTATGGACAACAAGATTAACTTTCTTTTCCATTATACACTTGGATTTTCTTGTGTATTAGATCACATTCATTGAAGTCTTCACTAAATCAACATGTTATTAGAGCAAATTCGCTAAATTATTGTATGAAATTGTGTATGGAGAGATAAGTTTCCCATGAGATGGAGTTATTAGATAATTTTAGTGGGTGTGATTCCCTTACTTCAGTGATTGAAGAGATCCAAAATTGTGAGAGGTTGTAGTGTGTGCTGCCCTAAGTGATCTAGTGATTGGAGTGGTGTATTTGATTTCTTTTTCCCAACTAATCTGTTTGAATTTAGTGTGTTTCAAATTTGTAGGTATGATCAATGTTGATTTCAAAGAGTGTGACCATTTAGAGGGTGCCTCGAACTTCACACTATAGAAATGCATATTGCAAATGCTATTGGAGGAGGTTGATATTTGGAGTTTTGTGAAGATGAAGGTTATATCTCTTACCGATATTGCTTTGTTTGTCAAGCATAATTAAAAGTAGGCCAAGGTGATGCAAATTACTTTTTTATGTAGTAAAGGACCACTTGATCTCTCACCTGGAAAGATAAAGATATGTATGTTGTCATCAGGGTGAAGGTATAGAATGAAGAGTTGGTGCCTATTGCTTTAAATGGGTTCTTCTCTTCTTCAAACCCATCTATTTGGGGAATTTATGCTCATGAAAATATTCCCACTTTTGAGAAGCTTCGAGATGATTTCATCTACAAGGAGACTAGACCAGATACTATTTTGATTGGTGTGGAGGAGAGTCAAAACCTAGCCTTTATTGAGAAAATCATGAAAGGTGGTAAAAAAGGAGGACTGATGAGGGGCCATAAGGAATATTTATTTTCCTTGAACAATGGAATGAAACACTTGAGTCATGTAAAGTGATTCAAGTGTCACAAACAAGACCACTATGATTTTCAATGTATTAAGAAGAAGGGTAAGAGCAAGCAATAGGAACACCAATAAACGTTGTTTACAAGGAGTGAAGAAGATTCAATATTGCATGAACTAATGCACGAAGAAGCTTCAATATGTCATTGGTTTCTCTGTTCTGCTATTGTAGCTTCCCAATTAGTGAATTTTTGCCTCCCATTTGTTCTTTAATTTGTAGTGGATTTGGAAAATCCCTTAAGGTAAAAACACATCACTTGATTCTCTTGTTTTCTTCTCGTGTGGGCCTTGGCCAAATAGACTTGCGGTAGCTTATGAAACTCTATTATGCTACTCAGTTTGGACTTTATTCCCCCGAACCAAATTGGCCACATGTCCCTAAATGGCTTGAGGAGGCGAGTTGCAAATCATGATAAAACTCAAACCGAGAATCGGATTGATGAACTGTCAGTTGCATTAGATCTAGAGCACCGGTTTTTATCTAGTGGGGCCCCTCCGCTATCATTTTGTCAACAAAAAAACTATTTTTTGGAGTATCTCCAGAACTAGGGTTTTGGTCAATGAGGAATAGTGCAATTTCTGAAGGAGGTCGATTTTCAAGAAAAATGTGTCGGGCGTTTTTATGTAGTGTAGTAACATGAGACTTGACCAAATAGACTTTCGAGAGCTTACAAATCTCCATTATGCTGTTCGGTTTGGTTTTTATGCCCCTAGACCAAATTGGCAACATGTCCCTGAATGGCTTGAGGAGACGAGTTGCAACTTGCGATAAAACTCCAAAAATGACTCAGATGGATGGATCATCAGTTGCATTGGATTCAGATCACTGAGTTTCATCTAGTGGGGCCCCTCCGCTATCATTCCGTTGACCGAAAAACCATTTGTTGGAGTATCTTCGGCACTAGAGTTTTGGTCAATGAGGCATAGTGCAATTTCTGAAGAGGAGGTTGATTTTCAAGAACACTATGTCGAATGTTTGTGGGTAGTGTAGTCATGTGAGAATAGGACAAATAAACTTGTGGGACCTTACAGATCTCTGTTATGCTGCTCGGTTTGGATTTTATGCCCCCAAACCAAATTGTTCACATGTCCCTGAATGGCTTGAGGAGGCGAGTTGTAAATCGCGATAAAAATCAAATAGGGACTCAGATGGAAAAACCGTCAGTTGCAATGGATCCAGAGCACCAGGTTTCAGCTAGTGGGCCCCCTCTTCTATCATTCCATCGACTGAAAAACCGTTTGTTGGAGTATCTATGACACTAGGGTTTTGGTTAATGAGGCATAGTACAATTTTTGAAGAGGAGGTCGATTTTCAAGAACACTGTGTCAGGAATTTGTGGGTAGTGTAGTCACATGGGCCTTGTCTAAACCGACTTCCAGGAGCTTAGGAAACTCTGTTATGCTTCTCGGTTTGGATTTTATGCCCCCAGACCAAATTGGCCACATGTCCCTGAATGACTTGAGGAGGCAAGTTTAAACTCACGATAAAACTCAAACCGAGACTCGAATGGATGAACCATCAATTGCATTGGATCTATAGCACCATGTTTCATCTAGTGGGGTTGTTTCTCTATCATTCAGTCAATTGAAAAACCATTTGTTGGAGTATCTCCGACACTAGGGTTTTGGTCAATGAGGCATAATGCAATTTTTGAAGAGGAGGTCGATTTTCAAGAACATTGTTTTGGGAATTTGTGGGTAGTGTAGTCATGTGGTCCTTGGCTAAAAATACTTTTGGGAGCTTACAAAACTCCGTCATGCTGCTTGGTTTGGATTTTATGCCTCTGGACCAAATTGGCCACATGTCCCTGAATGGCTTGAGGATGTGAGTTGCAACTCGTGATAAAGCTCAAACCGAGACTTGGATGGATGAACTGCTAGTTGCATTGGATCCAAAGAACCGTGTTTCAGCTAGTGGGGCCCATATGCTATCATTCCATCGACCGAAAAACCATTTGTTGGAGTATCTCTTGCACTAGTGTTTTGCTCAGTGCTTATTACATATGTTTGACAATTTAACAACTTGTTAGGCTAGACATGACGTGGAAAGTGAAGGCATGGAAAGGAAAGGAAAGTGAAGGCATGTAAAGTGAAGGCGTGGAATCACAAGGCATGGAAAATCATGGCATTACATGACAAGTGAAGGCATAGAATGACAAGGCATGGAAAGGCATGACAAGGCAAGACATGACAAGGCAAGTGAAGGAAACGCAAGGCAAGGCATGACAAGGAAAGTGAAGGAAAGGCAAGGCAAGGCATGAAAAGTGATGGCATGGCATGTCATGAGAAGGCATGGAATGAAAAGGCATGGCATGGAAAGGCAAGGCATGACAAGGAAATTGAAGGCATGACATGGCAAGGCATGGAAAAGTAAGTGAAGGCATGACAAGGCAAGGCATGGAAAGCCAAGGAAAGTGAAGGCAAGAAAAGGCAAGGCAAGGCAAGGCATCGAAAGTGAAGGAAAATAATGGTAATGCATGGAAAGTGAAGGAAAGGAATGACAAGAAAAGAAAATAAGAAAATAAGAGAAGCAAGTGATGTGTTTTTGCATTGACAAGTCAGAAAACAACCGTCCAAGCAAGATGCACTCATTCCCTTATTGCTTCACTCTTGATAACTTTCAACTATTGTATTTTCACCTCTCGAACATTTTTTGTCTCATATCCTTGGAAAGGAAAGGCATGGAAAGTGAAGGAATGCACGTTGCAGGCATGCATGTGCCATCCTTACGAGTTGAGTTATATTCAATTTTTCTTCTATTTATGCATGCATGTTCTATTGTTAGATTTTGGGATAGATTCATGTTCTATTGTTAGTGTATAATCTACTTACCATGGTATGAAAATCAACACGGTATTAGAGCACATTCATTGAAGTCTTCTAGGAGATTGTGTATGGAGAGATCAATTTCCCATGAGAGGGAGTTATTAGATCATTTTAGTGGGTGTGATTCCCTTACTTCGGTGATTAAAGAGAATGAAAATTGTGAGAGGTTGTAGAGTGTGATTCCCTAAGTGATCTAGTGATTGGAGTGGTGCATTTGATTTTTTTTTCCCCGCTAATTTGTTTGAATTTAGTGTGTTTCAAAGTTTTAGGTATGATTGGTGTTCAATGTTGCCTTCAAAGAGCTCCCTTTCCCATAACACTCAATAAAATCAGGTTAGAAATTAAAAATAAACATGTAATCATGATGTACAACAACAAAGGCTTATGTTAATCACATAAAAGTCTGTTTAAGCCTAATCAATAGCTAGCTAAAATCTATGGGAAAGATCTTGGTACCCAATATTGCCCAAGGAGGAAAATGTTTCATTGAAAAGTTAGAAAACATCCATCCAAGCAAGATGCACTCTTTTCCTTATTGTTTCACTCTTGCTACTTTTATACTATTGTATTTTCACCTCTCGAGGATTTTTTGGCTTGTCTGAGGCTTCATAAGACTTCCCCAAGGTAAATCACATCACTATCTCACTTGTTCTGCTGATATAGCTCCCTCATGAGTGTGTTTTTTCCTCTAGTTCACTTTTTTACTTATGGCGAGGTTCAACAAATCCCCAAAGGAAAAAATGTGTCATAGGTTTGTCTATTCCACTATTGTAGCTTCCCAACTAGTGAATTTTGGCCTCCCATTTGTTCTTTAGTTTGTAGCGGATTTGGAAAATCCCTTAAGGTAAAAACACATCACTTTCTTCTATGGTTTTATTCTCACATGGGCCTTGGCCAAACAGACTTGTGGGAACTTATGAAACTCCGTTATGCTGCTCAGTTTGGATTTTGTGCCCCCAGACCAAATTGGTAACATGTCCCTAAATGACTTGAGGAGGTGAGTTACAACTAGCGATAAAACTCAAAACGAGACTCAGATCGATGAACCGTCAGTTTCATTGGATTGAGAGCATCAAGTTTCTGCTAGTGGGGGCCTTCTCTATCATTCCTTCAATCAAAAATCCATTTGTTGGAGTATCTATGACACTAGGGTTTTGGTCAATGAGGCATAGTGCAATTTCTGAAGAGGAGGTCAATTTTTAAGAACACTATGTTGGGTGTTTTTGGGTACCGTAGTCATGTGGGCCTTGGCCAAACAAACTTGCAGGAGCTTACAAATATCCGTTATGTTGCTCAGTTTGGATTTTATGCCCCCGTACCAAATTGTCCACATGTCCTTGAATGGCTTGGGGAGGCTAGTTGCAACTCGCGATAAAACTCAAACCATAACTCATATGGACAAATTGTCAGTTGCATTCGATCTATAGAACCTAGTTTCAACTATTGGGGCCCCTCTGCTATCATTTCCTTGACCAAAAAAACATTTGTTGGAGTATCTACAGCACTAGGGTTTTGGTCAATGAGGCATAGTGCAATTTCTGAAGAGGAGGTTGATTTTCAAGAACACTGTGTTGGGTGTTTTTGGGAAGTGTAGTCACATGGGTCATGGCCAAATATACTTGCGGGAGCTTACATATCTTTGTTATGCTGCTCGGTTTGAATTTTATGCTCCTGTACCAATTTGACCACAAGTCCCTGAATGACTTGAGGAGGCGAGTTACAACTCGCGATAAAACTCAAACTGAGACTCATATGGACGAACCATCAATTGCATTAGATCCAAAGCACCATTTTTTAGCTATTGGGGCCCCTACGCTATCATTCCGTCGACCGAAAACCCGTTTGTTGGAGTATCTCTAGCACTAGGATTTTTCTCAGTGCTTATTACATATGTTTGACAATTTAATAACTTGTTAGGCTAGACATGGCATGGAAAGTGAAGGAATGGAAATGAAAGGAAAGTCAAGTCATGACAAGTGAAGGCATGGAATGACAAGGCATGGAAAGAGAAGGCATGGCAAAGCATGGCACACCATGACAAATGAAGGCATGACATGAAAAGGCATGGCAAGGCAAGGCACCACAAGGAAAAGAAAGGTATGTCAAGGCAAGTGAAGGAAAGGAAAGGAAAGGCATGGAAAGTGAAGGAATGGCATGGCATGACAAGGCATGGCATGAAATGTCATGGAAAGCAAAGGGATGTCAAGGCAAGTGAAGGCATGGCATGGCATGGCAAGGCATGGCAAGGAAAATGAAGGAAAGTAAAGGAAAGGCATGAAAAGGAAAGGTAAGCCAAGGAAAGTGAAGGAAAGACAAGGCAAGGAAAGTGAAGGTAAGACAAGGCATGGTAAGTGAAGGAAAGGAATGGAAAGTCAAGGAAAGGAATGGAAAGGATTGAAAAGTGAAGGCAATGAATGGAAAGGCATGGAAAGCAAAGGAAATGAATGGCAATGCATGAAAAGGAAAGGCATGACAAGGCATGGAAATGAAATGCATGGCAAGTCATGGCAAGGCATGGTAAGGAAAGGCAAGGAAAGACAAGGAAAGGAAAGTGAAGGCATGACATGGAAAGGAAAGCCATGGCAGGGAAAGTGAAGGCAAGGCATGGCAAGGAAAGTCAAGGCAAGGCATGGGAAGGAAAGTGAAGGTATGTAAAGGCATGAAAAGTGAAGGAATGGAATGAAAAGGAAAGGCCATGGAATGGAATGAAAAGGTAAGGCATGGCGTGACATTGCATGACAAGGAAAGGCATGGCATGGCATGGCATGACAAGTCATGGCATGACAAGGCATGGCATTGCATGAAAGTTAATGCATGGCAAGGCAAGTGAAGGCATGTCATGCCATGACAAGTGAAGGCAATGAATGCCAAGTCATGGCAAGGAAAGGCATGACAAGTGAAGGAAAGTTAAGGCAAGTGAAGGTGTGGAGCATGTTGTCCAAGTCATGATTAAAATGTTGCGATTGGAAAAATTCCAATGGATAGAAAATACATATTAGTTTGGATTCCATTTGAATCCCATCACATTGATTTGATGTGGATAAGTTCACCATGGAGTTGGCCATTAAGGAGATTAGAATTCTATTGAATGTCCCCAAAGGGGGATTGACCATATATGTTAGAGATCCAAGTCGAGGTGGCTTGGTATATGCATAGAGCCAAAAACTATGATTGGAAATTTCATTGTTGTGATAGAGGGGACAATTGGGTTACATAATTCATAGATACTTCAGGTGCTAGCCAAGAGGAAGGCTACCTAGAATAAAAAACTAAGAAAAAACAAACATATTAGGATTAATGAAATAAATACACACTGAATGTAGCATAATTATCCACTTAAAGGGTTGAGAAGACATCGTATAGAGTTTGTTAAGCTTAACATCAAGCCTAGATAAAACATTGATCCATTTATACCCATTTTTCGGTTTATATTTCTTAAAAGGATTAGATCCATTCCATCAATATATATTCCACCACATTCTTGTGATAATGATACCCATTTTTAGAAATAGGTCATCCATACTCAAATGCTACACCTTTTCAATTATAGTTCTACCAATATCACAAGATTGGATTTGGTCTTGAGCATCATCGATGGATTTATGTAGATTCTATAGGGAGATATGGGGGGATGATCACTATATGAAGAAATACATTATTTAGAATTGAGAATTTTTCATTTCTTTTATTATTCATAGAAGCATAACTCTTCTCACTAGAGTTGGGGAGGCTCTACTCAGTGATCAATGTTGATGGACCTTATGAAGATATGGTTCAATTTTGGGAATCATTGCTTTCAAATGTTTTTGTTAAAAATGAAAGAACATGGGCTATTAGAGGACTCAAGGTTAGTAGGAGTTAGTTTTTGACTTATCTTTTGTTTTTTGATGATGTCCTTTTGTTCTATGATGGATCCTTGAGGGAAGCCTCTAAATTAAGGGAGATTCTAAATTTGTATAATACAACCACTAGTAAGGAGATTAATATGTTCAAGTCGCTAATTTATTTCAATGTTATTGAGAAGGATCAAGAGAGGTTATTGCTTCAATCATTTCATTTTCCCTTGGTATACAATTGGCCAGTGTGGAAAGTGGGTAGTGGAGAGAGTGTAAGAATTAGGTAGACCCTTGGGTAAGCTATGGGAAATCTTATTGGTTGCCATATGAATTGATATAAAACTTGTAGGGAATTTTCATTTATACACTAGATTGTGTGGTGGATCATGTGTCATAAACGTATGGCATCAAAAGTAGAGATTATAAAAATTCTTGGGATTCACAAGAGAGAATGTAGCACAATGGCAATGTTATGTGGAACTTTATCGCATATTCATGTAAGGATTAGGGATGAGGCATATAGTTTGGTTTGGTCCAAGAATCCTATTCTAAGATAATAGATTGAAAATATAGGGTACAAAACTATGCTATGTAATGCACAACAAGACAAAATCATGGTGCTGGAAGCCCCTTTGGAATATTAGAGCTCCTATGAAGACACATGTTTATATGTGGTTGGTGTTGAGAGACAAGGTAATTCTTTGAGATCATTTGCAAAGGAGAAGTAAGAAAGGGATTGGCATGTGTTCACTTTTTGATGTGGATGAAGAAATGATCATCCATATATTATTTTAATGCATCTATGTTAGATTGGTTTGGGATACGGTGCAAAATCTAGCTGGAGATAGAGATGCATGGCAAGAGGACTCGGTGGAAAACTATTTGAACTTCATACGAAGACAAAAAGTACATACTTGAACTTCGTCTTCTATACATATATATGAAGTTTTTAACTATCCAAAATCATCTTTGGACAATTGAGTTAGATATGTAGGAGGAGCAACATTAGTCTCTTTTTCTCCTTTATTCATTCTATTTTTTACTTTTTCACTCGTTTTAGGAACTAGGGTTTCTTGAGAAATTCTTGAAGTCTAGGGTGTCAGGGTTTCTACTCTAAGGAGGTAAGGAGTTAGTTTTTGATGAAAAACCCTAGGGTATTACCTTATGAGGAGGAAGAGAAAAGGATATTCCTTGCATGAGGAAAATGAGGGCTTGTTAGTGTGATCTTTTCTTATTAGTACTCCTCTAGACTAATTTAATGAAATGGATATGGCCTACATATCAAACTAGGTAGTCAATGTCAACACTCTTTGTTAACCTTTTGTGGTTCCCTCTGATAAAGGTCTATGGTGAGAATAGCACTGTAACGACTATTTTAATGAAACAAGTCAATGTTGGTAAGGGCCAGGTGTAAAGGAGGGGACCAATTTACAAAATTAAATTCAAGTTGGAAAAAGAGACGAGAAGGAAGAAAAAACCACCATACAAGGTTAGAGAACCTTCAAAAAACCATCATAGGGTAGAGTAACATGAAAGTTCAAGTTTTTTGTGCTCCATTTCCCCCCCACATTGAAAAAAAATGCACTATATAATCAAAGCATGGTTACCACCATTTTTAACTATTCACATCCAGTTCATTATCCGAGGGATAGAAGGCCCTATGAATGTTGGATGAGAATCCAACTTATCCAAATAGTAGGAAAACATAAATAAATTAAATGGAAGGGGAAAATCCTTGCTAGGAAAACTACGTTTGTTATCAAGAGCCACAAAACAAGGGTTAGTATTTCTAAACTCCATAAATTGCAAGGAACATTCTACAATTTCATAATATTCAAAGGAAATAAAGGGCAAGGATGCCCAAATGGGGATCCATTGAAAAAAACTAGGGAAAAAACAAGGCAATGGATCCTTTAGTACTATTGATACCTCGTTCTCCATCCATATTACAAACTCGGTCCACTTTTTGTTTTCTAACATTTATTTTTCAAAATGTGTAGGATGTCGACCATATTTTTCCTCCTGTCAAAACATGGCACATGGACTAGTTAAACTAATAAATATGTAATCATTTACTTTTTTCTAGGAAATAAAAAAAATCATTTCAGATAATAAATATACTTACAAAGGTGTAGATCAAGTCCTGTAGGCCTTTTTGTCTATTGTGATGCATGGCATGAAGTTTTTCAAGCATAGATTTGGAGGCCTTGTCCTGAAACATACACTAAGTAAATTTAACTATGCATAGATAAAATATAAAAATTGTTTAAGAAATTTGATATAATATTATGAGCAAATTCAAATACCTGGGTACGCTCCTCACCGGACTTCCTCCATGCATCTGACTTCTCATATTATTTTACAATTTATTTCCATACTTTTATATTGATATCAATTGGCCTTTT
>ML789891.1:11918-23793 GCA_009831015.1 Picea engelmannii | reverse complement strand
AACATGATTCCCCTTTCACAAGAAAAAATTCCATGCGTCTATGGAATTTTCTTTTGATCTTATCACATCTAGTTGATCTCCACATGTTAGACCTACTATATGTCTCACTTTCCTCTATTCTACCTGAACTTCCCTCACTCAATGAATATAGATCTGAAAAATACCTATTTTATTGTACATCCTATAACAACATTAATGACATAAATAATCAGTCAATCAATATGTAACATTAGTTCATTACTAGTATCCTATTTGTATCACAATAAGCTCATAATGATTACCAAGAAAGACAAAGCATTTTGAAATATTTTTAGTTTCTTACAAATTCATGTTCTATGACTCTCCCTGTCTATTTTTTTTTCCATATTTTTGAGCTTTGGACTTGAAATGGTTAGAGTGGGATAAGGGGCACTCATATCATCTATTTTTTCCAGTGAAAAATTGACCCAAACTCAATAGGAACTATGCAAAAAAATTAGGATTCCACTTCTATGTTGGGAATTTTTCTCATGTAACTTTACCCTAAGAGTTTTTGGACAATTTAAAGACAACCCAAATCATGGTATTTCTGAAAAAAATGAACAATAAAGGTGGAAATTTAACTCACCGAAAATACTACCCTCATCGGAAATATGAATATTATTTCAAATACATGAATATGTCAATACTAGACTACAATGCCTATGTTGAACACTTAAGTGGACCATAATAACATTGATAATACCAATGGAGGTCACGACTAGGGAAGAGGGAACCAAGGTGGCTAAGGTGGAGGATGTGATTCCTCAACCCAATGAGAAGAAACGATAGAAAGGTAAAGGTGGCTTATACATGTCAAAAGGGAGCGAGCAATTGAGAGTAAAGTACATTGTTAAGTAACAAATACGAGAGTTGTTATTGATTCGTAACCCATTGATGGCTACAAAATTGTAAATTCCAAGGAATGGGTGCGAGTTATTGACAATGGGATAAGTGATGTTCTTGTTGTCTTCCATTACCTTGACTCACTCCATCCAAAAAAGGACAATTTTTTTAATTACCTTGACTCACTCCATCCAAAAAAGACAAATGGGACAAGCCCTTATTCAAAGGCCACGATTACATATTGGCCGGATTAATGGTGAATGGACATTGTGGCTAAGTGGACATTGCATGGGCTTCATTATGAAATTTGTAATTTTCACAACTCCAAAGGTATCTTCACAACTCCTGAGTTCGTTGACAACTCTCGATGCAATCTTACAACTCTCAAGTCATTGGTCAGAATGACATAGGAAGTTTGGGGATATTCTTCATGCACATGGACCTCTCATGCCATGCCATGTCACAAATATTGGAGTGGTCAACTTGTTTGTTCATTTTGAGGCATGTGTCACATATTTTGGTGGATGACCTCCTTGGAGGATGCATTACGTAGCCATTGGGGGTTATATTTAGCACATAAGGACATTCTTGGACTTCCGCTGACTTGAGTATATGATTGACATGATTTGAGAAGGAGGTTACACATTGGATACCTCACACATGACCATTGCAGATTAATTTAGGGTATTCGTCCACTCTTGAGGGCTTCTATTCATTACTTGTTGGTATTTTTCAGTTTGGGGAGCTACGTGTCCACCTTGGAATATAACTAAGAGGTTTTCATTGCCTACTTTGAGGAGTTGGTTGTGGATCTATCCACTTGGAGGATTTTGGAGGCTACATGTTTCGCCTTTGACTCATCTTATTGCCTCTTTGATGGAGGCATCTCACTCTCTTGGGCCTATTTTGATTGGAGTATTGTACATGTGGCTTGACCATTTATTTATTTAACAAAAATATTAGTTAGTTGGATGAAATAATTCTTCACTCCTCCCTAGGCTAAATCTAAGGATTTCACATGAGATATTATTATTCTATTGTAAAGGGATTTGAGCTTGACTCTATATAAGGGGTATCCATTCCTCATTTGTAGTCATCATTGTATTTTTGGAGTTTCCACTCCTCAGAGCTTAATTGACATATCTTTCTTGGAGCATATCGATGTATAAGGGTTCTGTCTTTATGGACGTTGGTGTTAATTATTGAAGCTCTTCTATATTGGTTTCTATTTGGTGCATAAATATTGATTGTGAATGCTCAAGTCTTCTACAAACTACCAAGATCAATCCATTGAAGGGTAAAAAATACCACTTGGAAGGAAGACATTTTTGGGTAACTCCTCTCCTTCTTCCTTTGTTAGTTTGGGGTAACTCCTCTCCTCTATTTGATGCATTTCTTTGTCTATCCATTTTAGGAATCCTAGCAAGGGTATTGAGTACATTTTTGAAGCTATAGTTGATCTTGTTGGTGAAGGTTTCTCCCATAAGGACCCATTATTGTAGGGCCTTGGTATTCATTGTTAATATTGATTAGATAAGATATTATTCTTCCCCTTGGGTTTTAGTCTCTTTATCATAATCTTTAGATGAAATAGACCAATTTTGAAAAGGGGTGTTGAAAATGGGTAAACCAATTCCCATGGGATCATTAACTTGTAGCTTTCCTTCTAGCTCAAACAAGAGGTAAACCAATAGGGTATGAGGCTAAAATAAACTCCAACAATACATAACCTTTGATATGAAACAAATGAATTAGTAAAATAGGTACCTCCTACAGGTTGGTTGCTTGGTACAAATTGTAAGTGTTTTGATTACAACTTTAATTAGTGTGTGCCCTTACTTGAACATGTATCAACATACCAAGAATACCCCAAAGGATGGTAACGGATAAGGGTTCCATATCATGGTCTAATCCTTAACACAGTCATAAAAACAAATTAATGATAATATTTTTCTCATTCATGTAGACAATTTCATTCACATGTTTCATCAAATAGTTCAGATGCAACCTTATATAATCAACTTGACGTTGGAGGAAAAATTACCGATTTTGGAGGCATTTCTCGTGTCCTCTATCGCTAGGGTATCCTCTTTCACTCGCATTGTGGGCTAGCTAGGGTATCCAACTGCATCGCTCCCACTGTAGGCTAGCTAGTGTATCCTCTAGTGTATCCACTAGTGTATCCCGCGGATTTGTCGCTCGCACTGTGTATCAGCCTCTAGTGTATCCCTCGCACTGTGTATCTACCTCTAGCTCACATTGTGTATCGACCTATAGGGTATCCCGTGGCTTTTTCCCATGTTATTTTGTGGCTCACACTGTAGGCTAGGCACGGGTTTGGTTTGATATATTTTGTTTTAAAATTTATTTTGTTATTTTGTTATTTTTTTATTTTTAATATATATTTTATTTTGTTGTTTTAATATATATTATATTAATTATAACAAAATATAATATAAATTTATAAATTATAAATATAAATATAATTAATATAAATTATATAAATTAAAATTAATATAAATTATATGTATGTTGAGGTTTAGGAATTATATGGGTTATATGGGTTAGGTATTATCATTGAGGTTAAGGATTAGATGGTTTGGAGGTTAGGAGTTAATGGTTTTATAAGTTAGGGATTAGAATAATAGTGTTTATAGGGGTTGTGTTTCAAATTATAGAGTTCAATGGATATGGGTCATAGAGGTTATGGGTATTATAGCAGTTTTAAGGTAAGGAGTTAAAAAAATGGAATGTCCCCCATGGTTCACTGATTTGTGTGCTCAAGCACATGAATTTATTCCATGCTATTAGTTGCTTGCACCTATCATCTCCAACACTTCTACAAGGACTTCTAATGATGGACTTAGATCCAAATTTGAAGACTTGTTGATTCATCTTAAGGCATATTCATTGGCATAGTTATATTCATACCTTGGATTATTCAACCATACAACTTTAAGGGAGTTTCCTCCCTTCTCTCTTCTTTATTTCCCCTTGTCTCTTGTGACTATGGAGTCCTCTTCTTGTCCTTCCTCCAGTGTTTTAGTCCCTATCTCTTTTGATCTTAGTATCGACCAAATATCCCCTCAAAACATGTCCAAACTCTCTCACCTCATTCAAATGAATGTCATTAACATGCCTCCTAGTAATTGTCTAAGCAATCATAAAACAATTCCTACCCATCCTCATAACATAGGGATCCTAATTCCCCTTATTACTACATTATCCAAGTTAACCATTGAGGATACTCACCACTTCCTTCCAACATGGAACATATCCATTCTACCCCTATCCAAGGGTATCATACAAATACACCCTCTTCTTCAAAACAATTAAACATGCAACCTTCCACTTCATGTAGGATGTGTGATGAATGCATGCCCTACATGTGACAACTTGAAGAGTAAATCCTTAGATAATTTGTAAAACTTAAATACTCTCTTAGGAAGCCCTTCCCTCCTCAATGTGTTCCCCATGCCATACCTCCAACCTTACCTAAAATCCTTTCTCCTTTAGCACCTAATGTGCCTCCACCCAAGCTGTGTAAGACAAATAGGTCTCCCCCTCCTCATATAAGTTCTCCTATAACTAATCACATAAGCATGGATGCTAAAATTTTCCCTAAATAAAAAAAATGGTGCAATTATCATAATATCAATGCTCACAACTCGAATGGATGTCAAGTCCTTCGAAAAAATAAATATTCTTCTTCCCAACAAGGCTCATGATCTCCCTTGGTCCAAGTTACTATGACTTGACAATGCACTTCTCCTAAACAAGATGATGCATCTCAACTCAACATTTCTTTAAGACAGGATATCCTTCCTCAAACTATCGAAATTACTCCTCCTCTTCAACCTAGGTCAACATGAAAAACCATCAAGTCACTCCCTTTGACACAAGCATTGGGCGATGTACCTCTAGATTCCCCTTAGACCCACTCTTACCTCATAGGTTGCCTCAAAATAATGTCTCAAAACTTAGAGAGCTAGAATTCTATAGGGCACCATCATTGTGATGAGTGATTCACCTTAATGACCCCTCTCCGACCTTCCTCTCATCCACCTTTTCCTAAAGGGTGGACCTATTTTGAACCTTTCTAGAGAACCTAAGTCTTCTATCCTTCTATTTCTTCCCCTACCTTGAATCGCTTTAGGAAATGCCTTCCATATTTGATATTCTGTTATCCTCTCCTAACTTCTCGTGCTCATGTTCCCTTTCTTTCTCTATTTTCCCTTGTCCATCAAACAATGAAGAAAAGACCCATATCCCTTCACCTCTTTCTTTGGTCACTCTATCAGTGGAATAGTTCTTCTTGGGTCATTATCTCAAGTATGACCTTACTTGAGATGATTTTTCCATAGTTAGGGATAACCACCACTACCTTGGTCTTTGTCTCAAGATATCAATTCGTTAGTCACATTTCATAACCTATAGTTGTGGAATCATCCATGTGGCTTCAACATATCTTTGTAAATCCTCCTGAGTTTTCTTGAACAACCAACATTCTTTGCAACCCTAATTAGGAAATGCACACTCAAATTAGCGAAAGATCTTGATATTCCAACTCTTCCATGCTCTTGGGATGCTTTCCCTTGTCATATCTAATGCCTCTACATGGACCTATTGTGATTAGCATGGATCCAACTTTGAAGGCTTGTTGATTCATCCCAAGAAATCTTCATTGGCATAGTTCAAATCATACCTTCAAAAATTCAACCCTACAACCTCAAAGGAGTTTTCATCACAACTAGGGAAAGGGAGGCATCATCCCCTTTGACTGTAATATGATCTCTCTACTTAGATTTATCATTTTTATATATTTTATGGTAGTATATCTAGTGTTTGTTTTCTTATATATATATATATTGGAGATCACACACACACACACACACACATTAGATATAACACACACACATATTGGAGATCACACACACACACACACACATTTGGGGCTATTAGACCAAAATGAAGCTTATAGGGAATTGATCCCTGAACTAGGCCTTAAACCACCACACAAACCAAAATCATTTTCCTCATTCTATTGGCAATATGGAAATACAGGTTGGCATTGATGGCATTGGCACTGATGTCAAATAGATGAGAGACACTATTGTTCATTGGAATTGGAAAAATAATAATGTGAATTAAGGCATTAACAATGCACATGAAAGAAAATAGAGTAGTCTTGTAAGTGTGAAGTACTGTTTGCAAAAGAACTTTTCTCTGTCCTTAAGGTCAGCAGTGGAAATATGGATTTCATTTCCAAAGAACTCAATGCTGCAGGTGTCATGTTTGAGGTTATGATGTATCTCTTGACAATGGAGAATATTTTTGTTTAGGAGGAATTACAATGGTCATTGTGATTGGGGAACCATTAGCAATGATGAGCCAATGGAATTTTCAAAGTCTGTTTCTGATGATGGTATTTCAAAGAAAAGGATTTGTAGACAACAACAGTTCAGACACATATAGTGTATTGTGATGTGTCTATATTTCTCCTATAGAAACTCTTTCCAAAGAAAGATATCGACACTGGGAATGAAAAAATTGGCAAAGAAGTGGAACTTTTAGTAGTTGAACTGACTGGTGAAACCACAAATGATTTAAAATATCTCTGAAAAGGGTCAGATAATAATAAGCACACTAGAGAAATAGGATGCCCTGTCTTGAAGATGGAAGTAGCGCAAACTGGTTCAAGAATTCAATCTTTTCATTGTGGATGAACTTCATTTAAAATGGCAGAGAAGGTGGTCCAATCCTGGAGGTAATCATATCCAGAAGGTTAATACTTGTGGTTCTGTACAATGATGAGAAAACAGTCTCATTTTTTACAGTAAACGAAGTCACAGGATTCGTGTAGCTACTGCATCACAACCTCTCCCTGACGACAACGACAATGGTTTTTAAATTTGAGAGCTAAATCCACATGTGGAGCCATCTCAACTCCAACGTGGGAATGTATATCATTCCACTACATCTTCAAGGTGAGTTATAAGAGCTATGAAAAATAAGAATGAAGGCCATGGTATAGGCAGGGAGAAGAATCCATTGGTCTGATCAGAAAAACTAATTTGTAGAAGAAAAGACCTAGCATTGGTTGGATTGAACGATGGACGATGGCGATTAAACTTCCTTTCAAAGTTTTAGTCCCAAATGCATAATGCAAAAGTATTTCTATGGGTTTATAACCATAGCCCTCACTACACATATTCGACGCGTAGTGCAAGGGTATGATGGGGGCTCTAGGTGTTTGGAATCCACAAGAATCTCACTAGCCTGGAGCCCAGGACGACCTATCAGGCCCCCTACCTTTTGGTCAAAACGATAACGACCGTTGGATTGCAAATAAAAATGGTTTCGTCTGCTCGTTGATATATTTTTATTTATACAAACTGTGGGGGTATCGGTCATATGGGCGACCGTGGTCTTAATATTCGTTGGGTAATTTGGTTAGTGTATAAATTACATGTTAATATTAGGTGTTAAAGGGTTGATGGATAAGTGTTCATACTATAAGGGTCTCATGTTTGAGTTATAGTGGTGAGGTTTTATATTTATGATTGTGTTGGTTAGGGATTATATTAAGCCTAAGGTTATAAGGTTTAATTATATAAATTACATGTTAAGATTAGATGTTAAAGGGTTGATGGATAGGTGTTCATATTATAATTAAGGGTCTCATGTTTGAGTTATAGTGGTGAGGTTTTATATTTATGATTGTGTTGGTTAGGGATTATATTAGGCTTTATCAGTGTTAATGGATAAGGGATATAAGGTTTAATTTTAGGTGTGAAGGATTATAAGGTTTAAGGTTGAAATATTTTATATGTAAGCATTATAAGGGTCATAAAGATTATTCATTATATCTATTATGATTATAATAAGAATTATATTTGGTATGGATTATAAAAATAATATGATATATGGGTTATGGATTAGGGGTTAGGTTTATAGGGTTTATGGAAAATATTAGGAGTTATAGTATTGTATATTATATGGTTCAATTACCAGGGGCTATAAATGTTATGTTTTAGGGTTTCAAAGATTAGGGGTTATGGTTTTTAAGGGTTATACATATTATGGTTTATATGGGATAGGGGATACATAGTTTATGATAGTTAATTGTTATAAGGATTAAGGGTTTCAATATTTAGGGTTTAGGAGTGATGTGGATATTGTTCTTAAGGATTAAGGGATATATGAGTTATATGTGATATATGTTTAGCTTTATGATTATAAATTTTAATCTTAAAGATATTATAGGTACTTGGGGTTAGGGGTAAAGTGGTTGTATGGGATATACATTATAGGTATTAGGAGTTATATGGGTTATGATTTATAAGGGTTAGGTTCGAGGAATTATATTAGTTATATGGTTCATGGTTATAGTAATTAGATATTACATGAGCTATGATTATAGGGGTTTAGATTTTAGAGGTTAAGCATTATGGGAATTAGGGTCAATGAGTAATAATGATTATAGGGGTTAGGTTTGAGAGGTAATAATGATTACTAAATATATTAAGTGTTTAGAGTTATTATGTGTTAGGAATTATAGGGGTTAGTGATTATGGTTTATATACATTTTAGGATTTAGGGTTTATGGCTTAAGTCTTATAAACATCACATGTAAAATGTTGAATGCCAATTTTAAAGGAATTAGCAATTATGGGAGTTAGAGGTTATAGGTGTTGGGAATAAGAGGTTTTAAGTGTTAGGGATTAGGATTTATAGGGTTATACGTGTTATATGTTAATAATTTTAAAGATTGTGGGTTATTAATTTAAGGGTTATATAGGTTATGCATTATATTATATAGGGGATATGGAATTTATAATGATTGAATATCAAAGGGGTTATTAATATTAATATTTAGGGGTTAATAGTGATATAAGTGAAAGAGACATATGTCTATATGGGTTAAGAGATATACAAGTTATATTAGATATGGGATAAGTGTTATGATTAGACTAGACAGATGCCTTGATGGTATGGGAGGGTTTCAAGACTCAAGGATGTATGATGTACCCAGATAATATTTGAGAACGTCCACATTTGCATCAACGTTCATCATTATGCACCTCTCATTGTCATCATTCGTCATTCCCTTCTATAGAATCATTGTCGGAACTATCTTGAAACTTGACATGGAACTTCAAATACACCCATTGCAAGTTTCTTCCACTGACCCTGGATAGTGAGCAGTGAATGGGGCCAACGTTGAAATGTTTTCAATCTGTGCCCGTATGCATCGAAATTTGACATGGTTAAACTAGATATTTTCCTTGAAGGTATGGGAGGGTTTTGATACTTAAGGATGTTTGATGTCCCCGTATAATAATTAATAAGTGTTTGATTATTGAATTATGAAGTCGAGTTCATGTCACATAAGCTTCAATTCACCCACCACAAATGTCATCTTGCATCGACCCCACATAGTGAGCAATGAATGGGGTCAACGTTAAAATTTCTTCAAACTGTGCATGTATGCATCGAAATTCGACATGGTTAGAATAGACACATGCCTTGATGATATGGGAGGGTTTCAAGACTCAAGGATGTATGATGTCTCGACAACATAATCTTTGAGATTGTCCATTTTTGCAACAACATTCATAATGGGGTGTCTCATATTTGTCAAATGTCGTTGTTTCCATCCGTAGAATCTTTGTTGGAACTCTCTTGAAATGTCATGGAACTTCCAATTCAACCACCACAAATTTCATGCACCGACCCCGCATTAGTGAGCACTAGTGAATGGAGCCAACTTTGAAATGTTTTCAATATGTGCCTGTATGCATCAAAATTTGACATGGTTAGACTAGACACATGCCTTGATGGTATGGGAGGTTTTCAAGACTAAGGCATGTATGATGTCCCCACATAATCTTTGAGATCATCCAAATTTTCATCAACGTTCATCATGATGCACCTCTCATTGTCATCATTCGTCATCCCCTTCTATAGAATTTTGGTTGGAACTATCTTGAAATTTGACACGGAACTTCAAATACACCCATCACAAATTTCTTCCACCGACCCCGCACAGTGAGCAGTGAATGGGGCCAATGTTGAAATGTTTTCAATCTGTGCCCATATGCATCAAAATTTGACATGGTTAGACTAGATAGTTAACTTGAAGGTATGGGAGGGTTTCGAGACTTAAGGATGTTTTATGTTCTTGCATAATACTTAAGGATGGTTTGATTATTGAATTACCAAGTCGAGTTGATGTCGCATAAGATTCAATTGTTTTTGTTTCCATCTGTAGAATATTTGTTGGAACTCTCTTGAAATGTCATGGAAATTCCAATTCAACCACCACAAATGTCATGCACCGGCCCCACATAGTGAGCACTAGTGAATGGGGCCAACGTTGAAATTTCTTCAATATGTGCCTGTATGCATCAAAATTTGACATGGTTAGACTAGACACATGCCTTAACGGTATGGGAGGGTTTCAAGACTCAAGCATGTATGATGTCATACAAAAACATTTTGAAAACATTTCAACGTTGGCCCCATTCACAGGTCATAGTTTCCAATCATGTACTCTAGCCCTAGTACAATTTATTTTAATAGTTATTTCCTTTAAAATTCGATTGATCATAAAAGTAAAATGAAATGAGGATGAGATGAGACGATATATAGCGTGGGTCTGTGAGTGATCTTTGAGTATAAATATGAATGAATGAACTTCTCTTGGTTTCAAGAATAATTTATTCTCTACTAAACAAGGCCAACCACGTGAAGGTGGAAGCTCAATGCCCTCTCCCCCCCCTCACATTGCTCTCAATTCCCCAATACCCAATATAGTTACGTAGCCAATCTAGTTACGTACCTCTTCAACCAACGCACCATTTGTATCATCCTTATTATGTATCTTCTTCTCGATCATCCAACTCGATATCTGTATCATCATCTAGTTTAGAAACAATGTTGAAAGGATTGATGATATCATCATCACAATCAATGTCATTTTCGATCATATATTCATTGATATCATCATCAAGAACTGGTGCATTATCTCCTACGTCTGGTTCATGTTCTTCGTCTTCTTCATCTTTCGACCCATATTATTCCTTCTCTAGATCTACATCATCTTCTTCTTCAATATCATCTTCCTCATCTACAATATACTTTACTGGCCTTCCTCTTGGATCATATCTAACAACAAATGACCAATCCCTCTTACCTGGAACCTTTGAGTAAAATACTTGTTCACATTGAATTGGAAAAAAAAAACTGTTGTTTTAATCATCAGAAATCCGTTGGCATGTTTAATAATAGTTCTTTCCTCATCATGTTAATGCAATCGTAACCTATACCATTTGATCAGGGGATCAAATTTTGCTCAAAAATTCAAAGTGCTCAGAATCACTTCAAACCGGACGAGACCGTAGGCCTCATCGTGGCGAACCCAACACAACTCGTTTCATCTCAAACAGACGTTAGGAGCGAGAGATATAGCGATCTATTCATTAAGTCAAACAAGCAAATATTTTGGTGCTGACTGTACAGTCCGTACAGTCTGTACAGGCTGACGTGGCAGGGTCGTACAGACCGTATGATGATGTGGCATGAGTGACATGGCAAGTTTTTGTTGGTTGTCATTTGTCGAATCAGATGGTGACATGTGGCATTTTGTTGGCTAATGGAAAGGTGCCACGTGGCCCAATCATGGGCTGCCACGTGGCACCCCTTTATTGGTTCATGGTTGCTTTGTAAAACTAATGGAGTCCGTGGGGTTCGACCCTCGGACCTCCCCACCACATAATGCATTTTCAAAGTCCGACCAACCAACATGTCACACTATGTCACTTGATATATATGTGGGTTTTAAAATATTTATGTTTACACTATTGTATATTGGCGCGGGGGTTGGGCCAGGGCTTAGCCCCAGCCCGCGGTCCTTTGTACTACGCATACGACCATACCATATATATATTGTAGCCCGACCGTTGGCGCACGGGTTTATAACACATAACCCATGGTTTCTATATATTAC
>ML789890.1:304862-342971 GCA_009831015.1 Picea engelmannii | reverse complement strand
GGTTGAGCCCTTGATTATCATAATGGTAATAGCCTAACTCTTTATAATACGTTTGGATTTGTATTCAATAAATAAACACCCAACTTCATACACCAGATTTAGAAATTTATTGTTAAAAATATATAATTACTTTTTGTTGTTAGTAAGAGAATGCATTCATGGTTTATATGATTGCATTTATTTATGATTTGTTCCTAGTTTTACTATTTTTTTAATTATTTTCCTAATAGTAAAAATACCATTATTTTCCTTGACGTTAACACGAACTCCCTTATACTCCTTATTTAAATTATAAATGGACTAATTTATTTGGAATGTTATACATTGGAATGCAATTTGAAATTGACGCTCAACGAAAATTTTCATTTTCTGATTTCTCGTGGAATAATATCTCATGAAGGATGATTATATGTGAATATGTATATTTAGAGAACCTAACATTTCGTTATCAAAGAGTAATAGATAAGTGAAAGAAAAAGCACAGGATTGGTGAGTTATATTAAATTTTATTTAATGAATTATATCTTAATGTTTGAAATAAATAAATTTATATTGGTGATTTTATATAACAACTTATTTATTAATTATTGATATCAATGATGTCATATCATTGATTTTCATATACAATATCATGTATATAGTATTGCATGATGTAAATAATTGATTGGAAGATGATTTAAGACATGATATTGGCATGTACTAGTTAGTGCGCGAGTTGCGGAGACTTAAGTAGGGTAATCACCTTTTAAGTTGGGTAATCACCTTTTAGTAGTATACATTAGTTACGTCATTTAAAGTTACACTTGTTAATTTTTTAAAAGAATAAAACAATATATTCTTAAATGATCAATTTATCGGAGCGTTGTTACAAAAACTAACATACTAAATTATTGATAAATTATTGATAACGTAAATTATTTAGACCTGATTTATTTGAGTGCTTTATAACTGAACATCTCCAACGGCTTTAGGACCTTCAAACATATTACCATGAGTTAAATCCTAAGACTATGGTCAGATATTATTCTATATATACTCTAATGCAACAAAATTTCTAGTTACCTCTATCTTTATAGCACAAGTCCATTAGGTAGCGAGTGTATTCATTGCTTATGCTACATTGTGATGAGGTATGTAGATTTCTCCTCCAATACTTTCTCACTACTGATCCCCACCGACTCTTTTCTTTTTGGCATGAAACTTGATACTCATTTCATCCATACCATGCTTTATAACGTATTCTGCATCTCCATACCAATACATAATTTGAGTGACATAGGTTATTCATAAAAGGTCAATGCTTAGTTTGCAACAAAACAAAATTAATAATTTCTGAGTTTTATGTAGGTAGTGTTATTCCTGAGATGATTTCTGGCTAGGGAATTATGTCAAGGAATCCATAATGATTTACAATTATTTTCAATTATTTTGTACAACTAAGAAAATAATCAAACTTAGTACAAGAAATTTTAAAATTAGAACTCATTTTTTTTCCTGTCATCTAATTTAGCAATATTGTTGTCAATGTTCATTGAATCAATCACTAACTTGAGAAAGCATTATACATCACCAAGTCTTTAGAATAGGCCTTTCTACACATTGAATATTGGAAAACATGAATGTTAATGGAGAACATAAAATGCCACATCAGATTACATTTAATAATCTCTAAATACAATATCATTAAATGGATAGTAGGAATACCTTAATGAGATCCTCTTGGTTTTGAGAATAATTTCTTCTCTACTAAACAGGTCCAACCACGTGAAGGTGGAAGCTCATTTTACCTCCCCCCCCCCCTCACATCACTCTCAATTCCCCATACCCAATCATGCATATTAATTTAAAAAAAAATGTACAACTATTTACAATCATTTTGAATTTTTCTGTAGCTAAACGGAGAACTTATATAGTGCCTTATAATTTCTACTTAACTATCAATGAATATTTATCAGTTTATAAAAGGCTTGTTTTCACTCTTTGAATTGATTGAAATTTATCAATATGATGGAAAATTGAAAAATAAAAACAACAATGAAAAGATAAATATTGTATTTGAATTGAATAAATATTACTTATCCTTCAATGGAAGAAGCTATGCTAATGTAAGACCTTTCACGATTTTCATTTGTTTCCCTAAAGTAAATGACAATGGATATTTTGGAATATGTATTTCGACAAAGAGATTCTCATTGCAAAGTCCTAAAAAATAGAACCTAAAATTTACACCCATCATTTATTTCACTTAAAGGTGAGGCTTTTGGTGCTTCTAAGTAATCTATGCTGCTCGTAAACTATTATTTCTAGGTATTCCTGTATAAATTTGAAAAGAAAAATACCTTTTATTAAAAAATCATTTAAGGCCCTCATGGGACATTCTAGTGTCCCCTTCAAGAGGAGATTCCCCAGAACACCTCTTTCCATTGTGAAAACCCCGGGAAAACTTAGTACATAATGGTGAGATTGTGGTGGTAGTGTTGATGCCTCGAACAATTCTTGGCAATAAACATGGAGAAACTGCTCAATCAAGGCCCAAATTAGGCCTATACTCATTTGGGATGGAGATCATCATTGGTATGTGGGCCCGGTTTCCACTTAGGGGATTTTCTCCTAAAAAGGAGACTTAACTTGAAGCTCTGATAAATCCTTCTTGGAGAAAATAAACAAACTAATTTATTTCTATTTTAATCCTAAAATATTCTATCCCGAGAGATTAATTAATTAAAATATGACTAATAAATGATGTCTATCTAAAAAGGGAAACATTTCATCACATTTAAACAATATTTAAAAACCTTTGTAGTAGGACAATTTTCAAATAAAATTTTTAAAGTAAACTATTCCAACTACAGTATTCATATTATTTCATTCATTAACTGAATTATAAAAATATTTTCATAATGAATATACTCGATTGATTAACAATAGTGAAAAAAATAAGTAATACTCATTAATCTTAAACATATTGAAATAAATGAATGACAATGACTTTCAGAATACCAGATGAACGCGTGAATAAAAATACGATACCAATCACTCCAGTATATGGATCACAAAATCACCGAGTGGCTCTCTATTTCTCAAAAATAGTCTTGACAACAATGTGCAAGTCTTTTTTCTTGAAAATCGAACCCTTTCCAGGTTCTTGAAAATGTCTATAAATAATATTACAAAAACTACAAGTCAAAAATCTATTCCCACTCTATTCTAACTAAAATACTAAAAACAAATATAGAAATAATACCTTTAAGGTCTTGGACTAAAATGATTGGTCTTCCTGGAATTAGTCCTCAACCGATCCCTTGTTTGATGCACGATACTCCAGATGTTCCTTCCATTTTGAGTAGATTTGTAATATTCAAGAAATGAAATTAGGGGCTTCTGAGTGTGATCGTATTTCATAGTTTAAGACCTTTTCTTCCATAACTAGAAGATATTGTTGAATCCTGGCAGAAATTTGATTGGAGATGACATAACAGTTTTGTGGTTTGACCAGAAATTGATTGATGGCATCAAGATTTACCTTGAATAACATTGCAATTTTATCATCATATTTTTTCCTGTGACTTTTCACTTCAACAATTACATTTGTTATCTTGGTTGTTTGATTGGTGAATTGAACATAAAGCATGTCAATTTATCCCACTATGTTAATTGTTGGATTTAATGATGAACTGCATGCTTCTCTTGCCTCTTTGATTAACCTTTTAGTTTCCTATAGATTATGTTTCCAAGCATCTATAACAATTCCTCCTTTTAATTTCTTTGACTCAAAGGTTTGGGATGAGTTATGGGTCACTGAACTAACCTCATCTTGACATAATATTAATTCCATGAATTTTCTTTGGATCGTTGTTAACTCAACCTCCTTTTCTAAAACGATTTTTGAAAAATCATTTATCATGCTTCGTTGATTTAAAACACAACCCATAATCTAACAAAACTATACCTGTGATTGTCTTAATTGACCATTAACATGTAAATATTGATGCTTAAATTGCTCAACATCAATCATTTCACTCTCTAAACTTTGAATTTGATTTTGCAGTTGTTTGATTTGAGCATTCTTTTCATTTAAAGAACCAGAGAGAAATTGTTGAACTTGAGTAATATCAACTCTCACTTGTTGTTCCAATATTTTCATCTATTCAAAGTGTGCTTGTTGTGCCTGTGAAATTTTGAGTTCCACCTACTTTTAAATGAGTGTTTCTTTATGTTTCAATTTATTTTCAAGACAAATTATTTCATCTTTTTTATTCTTAATTATTTGCTTTAAATTATTTACTAACCAAATGTTGGCTGATGCAAAATATCCAATGGAATCTGCCAATTTGCCTACAAATTGTTGATTATATTTTCTAGAGCCATCCCAAATTATTCTTTGTTTTGTTGGTGGTTCATTCACATGCCCATTTTTATTCTTTTGAATCCTACCTTTTATAATTTCTCTCTTATTCTTGCTAAAGAAGAAGTCTGTAGGAGGAGCTTTCTCCTCCTCAATCGATATCAAAGAATCAACATATAAAGGTTTCGAGAATGAAATCCCAGGAATACTGGCCAAAGGTGTGATTGAGACAACTGATGAAGAAACCAAACTGTCATTCTCTTGAGTTTGAGTGTTTTATTATGGAGTCTCTAGACCTTGACCAATGTTTTGAAGTGAAGATAATATCTCTGTTGGTCCTGTTAGAGTATGACTTGTAGAAATTTTATCTTTGTGTTGTGATTGTCTCTGCTAAATATTTTCAGATAAAAGAGACTCAACATGTAACTTCTTCAGATCTATCTGGTGGATGGACTTTTCTTTTAATATTTCTTCTGATAGTACTTCTAAAATTAGCTCGATAGTTTTCTGGTTTGACCGGGATTCCATCTATTATTGGGAAGGGTTGACCATTTGAGATAGTTTTTCTGTTGATTCGTCTATTTGAGATATTGTAAACTGTGTCTTTGGTTGAGTCCTAGGAGACTATTCTATGTAATCTTATTGGAGGATCAATGGGAGGAAACTCCTCCTTTCCTTATGGAAATTTAAGAAACCATTAAGTGCATGCTTAGGGAGGACTTGAATTCTCTACAAAACTTATTGATAAGACATATCTCTCCTAAAAATATTATCATGAGGATATTCTTCACGAACGTATATATTTACACCAACAATAACTCAATGTTGATTTAAAATTGTTAAAGGGTCATGCCTCTTAAGTTCAATACAGGACAAATTGATATCTTCTAATGACAGATTCTATTTTGGCATGGATTACAACAAAAAGAGTATATTGTCCTATATGCATAAGAAAAGTAGGCCAAATTATCTTGGATAAAGTGTGTAATTCTTTAGTTATGCATGTAACTACTGTTTGGTAGGATGTTTCTCTGCAAACAAGTCTGTCAGGCATAAATTTAGGCAAGGCATAAGGAGGAGCATTACACTCATAAACCCTAATATAGGAAAATGTTTCTTCAATATACCAATCATGAATTGGATATAAGTTGTCCATAGATTGATTTGTGATCCTGGGTGGTAGGAACCTGAAGAATTCTTTGTGAAGAGGAATAATAAAATGATGACACATTTCATAAAAATGCTCCTTGACGTTTTCTTCCCATAGCTTAGAATTATAAATATGAATAGGTTCTACAGAACTTGCAGTCCACTGCCAACCCATTTGAGGAAAAAGAAGTATGAAAGAAACGTGAATCCATTATATAAGCTGACATATAAAATGGAGGGGATTGGCCTTCTGATTTTATCTTAAGAAAATTTTCAATGTGCCTATAAAGGTTATCGAATAGAATAATACCCCAATTGAAGCTATAACCATTAATTACTCTGTGCATAATTGGAACCCATTCTAATTTGAAATTATTAGGGTTCTTTTCACCATATAATCAACACATTAGGGTGGAAACATATAATTCCCCTAATTTGCAGGAAGAAGTAGCATTTTTACCCAATCTATCAATTTTAAACTTATTCTCATCATCCCACCAATATTGAATTAACTTTGACAATTGTAAATCATATTACACACATTCCTCTTGATTAAAATTTTCCAGGAACTCTTTATTATAAAATATCTCAGGTTTGGGTAGTTTATACATCACTTTGATGTCTGCAGGCCTAAAGGATCCAATGACCACCTTCTAATTGTTGAAAATAGTTCATGTCTGAAGGTCTACATGTTCTAGATCCCAATGTATCATATCTATTTATGCCCTCAACCAAGGTCTTGCTGCAACTTTATATAACCTGGACTTAGCAATATCCTAATTTTTTTTTTTGGGGGTATATGTGTCATCATCACTCTCACTCTCTGTTGTTGCAATAGACTTTTCTTCCTCAAAAAACTTGAAGACATTGTACCAAGTCTTTCTCTTGGAGTGCAATTTATAAGAAGTGTCTAAGAAGAGATCATAGTTGGGATTTTTAGATTCCCTATATTCTGTTTGTTGAGCTGGATTCTGTGTTTTTTCTTTTCTAGGCACCATGGAAACTGCTTAGAAATATTTTCCAAGAATGAGGTCTACAAACAAAAGTTGAAATCAATAGAAGCAATGAAATCGTGCAGAGAAATAAGAATACAATACATTGAAATTTAAAACATATACGTTGCCAACCAATAACCATCAATTCACGTGTTGATAACATTAATTGTGAAGCGTATGGTGGTAGGCCTTATTAACATTGAAAAGATGACAGACGTATGATCGACAACATAAAAATTTAAATTAATTAATCCTATATTAATTATTTAGTGTATCTAATTACTATTGCAATTCTCGTACATCGGGACCTTGGGGCATCAAGGATTGTATTTATCATACGATGAATTATATGATGTGGAAACCTATAATTAATCATTTTGATAATGATCATGTTAACCTTAATTACCACATTAATATATAATTATCACTTAAATTCTCTCATGTCGAGCATCGGGGTAAGATAAGCTAACGTGATGATTATACACAAGTACCACGTGTCATACATAAATGATAAAATAACTAGTTTGATGGGGTTAAAATCGATGACACGTGTCATACACATAGGATGGGTGACACATGTACGAGGTTAAATCAATGACACATGTTAAAATATATATATGGAAAATACAGGCCATGACATGGAAGAGGAAACATCATTTGGAGTGGTGTAGTAGTCTTATCAATGTTTCGCTAGAGGCAACAACATTGGGAGTGTTGTCCCGATATTATCACATATTTAACCATCAAAATTTTCTTATGAATTTAATACCACAAGCATGTGTGAAACCCTGATATCTGTGAGCCCCAGAATGGAGAACACATCAGGTCCAATGCTTGGGTTTTGGAGGCTCGACCTATGTCACAGTTCTGAGTCAAGCGACTTCCCTTTTTCAGATATGTCCCTTCTTTGTGATCAATGTCCATCAATCTCCAGGTACCCACAAGTTATCTATGTGAAGGCTATTGAAACTCTGTACAAGAATTCCTTAGGCTTGGAAAGCATAAATTTCTTAGATGTGAAGTTTTTTATTTGTTGAATCTCTGTGAACTTATTTTCACTAACTCACCTTCCTTCTCTCATCCTCTGCTTCCATTTCCTTTTTCCAGGTTTTTCATGTCTCATTCCTTCATAGATTTCTCTCTATCAAGATTTCATTTCCCTATTTTGTATCCGTCTCCTTTCATCCCTCCCGACCCTTCCCCCTTCCCTATTATCCTGACCCATCTCTCATTGTTCCCTCAAGACACCATCCTTGATCCCTTTCTCTATGAATCTTCAGACTTCTCCTGGTATATATTAACCCATGTTCACATTTCCTCTCTATTTTGCGGACTTCTCGAATTAGTTTTGTGGACTCATCAAATGCCAATATTACTCATCTCGGGAAATCCATTTTTTGTTGATCCTTTAGTGAACTTTATATAGTGTCATTTCATCATAGATATCAGGGATAATATAATAGTGATCTTGGATATTTCAATTACAATGGATCCTTTGTGGGTTGAGGTCAAAGGATATTTGAAGCATTTTGAGACAATCTTGGGAGGAATACAGGCAAAATACAATGAGAATGGAGGGAGAATAAAAAATATGGAAAATATTGTGTCATTCCTCCTTAAAAAAACATAAAATATTATCGAGGAGAACAAACAATCAAAAGAATTGGAACAAACAATGCTAATGTTGACCCAGAAAACTCAGAATATTGAACAAGAAGTACGATGTCTTCAAGAATGTCAAATTGAAAGACAAAGAATTCATGATCTGGAATAAACAGTAATAACACTTCTGGAAAGATTAAATATGGTGGAATGATAATGAAACTATTTCCGAGACGAAGCAGGTGAAACAAAAAGACGAAATGGACCAGAACCAATGGAAGTAGAAGTAAATAACCATGAACAGATGAAAGATAGGATTGGAAGCTAAAAATTTTAGCTTAATGCATTATTTTAAATGCACATTTTTTCAGTACAATATATAAGAATTTATGGCAGTTTCACTGCCCAAAATTATAAGTCTTTGTTTCTTTTGTATATCAGTTAGGAAACATAGATGTGCTATGGTGTTCTCATGAATTTTTTTGTAAATTTTGATAGCTTCTTTGACTATGGTGCAACCTTTTAATTCAAAGTCAGTTATTGTTAAAAAGAAAACAAATATACCATTCTGGAGGGGCAAATCACATCAAGAATGGAATCTTGGTAAATATATTTCTTAAACTCAGAGATTTATTGCGGCCTCAATTTGTCTTTGATTTGCATATATCTTATTGCTAATGCTAAATAACAAACAAGATGCATTTTATGACTAGTTTTTGGGCTTCCAAGTTCCAACATAACTGGTGCACTGGTACATTAACATAAATTAAACTAAATGTACATTAATGAAAGGTAAACCTGATATAGAAACAAAACCAACACAAAATAAAAGAAGAGAAATTAATCTAATAGATTAAAACCAAGTTAACATATAGACAAAACAAACTAAATGAAGTAATATAGAACTCAAAAATACCTATTCTAATAAAAATTTAGAATTTTAACTTATGTTACAATAGGTAGCTTACCGGTGGTTGGTGTTTCTCTTCAAGATCATGTGTTGTACATTCATCTTTTCTGATTATGTGAATATAGAATAAGTTGTCTTTTCTCTGCAATTGTTTATGTTTGTTATGCATGCGATGCAATTTTATAATATAAATATGGAAATATATTCTTTCTTAATTATCATGCTTGTATCTGTTTTATTCAAATTAGGAATATGTAGATTTCTTCATGTGGTATTATTCATAATTGCCCTCTTGAATAGATGAAAGATAAATATATTGCATCATTGGACAACCAACAAACCATGGAAAAGTTATCATTTATACAAATCATAAGAATTTTTGTACAAATATCCATAGTTACAAGACACAGGGAGTAACTGTAATTCTTACGTAATTAAGTGGGATCATGCCCAAAATGAGAAAACTCAACTTGTCCTCGCTAGTCCAATAATTGGCTAGTTTGACCAGACATGAACACTTGATGAGCCTTGAAAAAATCAATGTGATCAATGGAGAAAAAACACTTGTCATTAGATAAATGAAATGCAAAAAAATTGTCATCTAATCAACTAAGTGTTATGATTTTTTTCATAGGGGGTTTTCAACATTGAAAATGCCATCTGAGAATTTTTGCATCTAGATTTGAAGTATTTTTGAGAACTTGATGAATATGTGAAAGGGAAAAAGTTAAAGCAATGGAAAACAATTATTGTCATTTGACATCGAGTGGCTATAAAACCTCCCAATAGGTCCACATAATATGAATAAATATTGAAGAAATTATGCTCATAGTCAGAGGGATGGAAATATGCATTTACATGAGTAAAATCAATAAACTTAGGTCAAAATAGAAAGATTGAAAAGAGGACGAGCTCCTTAAGTGATAGATTTTGAGTTGAAAGTTGTTGGCAAGGTGGGTGCATCCTCCTTAGGGAGGAAACCTAGGCTATCTCTCTTGAAGTATGTGTTGGGAATTACTTTGTTCAGAAGTGCATTCTTAGGGAACACTATACTCATAATATCTATATCATTTTGATAGTGAAAAATGTGTGAATATCAAATATGATAACATTGATTTATATTAATGGTGACAAAGGGGCCATTTATTAAACTATTTATTTTACACAAACAAAACAAAATATGTTATTTTGTTGAGCTAGAGATATAAGTCAACAATATAAAATAGCAACCTGATACAAATATAAACATATAACTAAGAAAAAAATCAAACTTAGTACAAGAAACTTTAAAATTGGAACTCAATTTGTTTTCTGCCATCTGATTTATCAATATTCATTGAATCAAGCACTAACTCGAGTAAGCATTCTACATCACCAAGTCTTTAGAATAGACCATTTTTCACATTGAACATTCAAAAACATCAATGTTAAGGGAGAAAATAAAATTCCACATCAAATTACATTCAATAATATTTAAAAACAATATCATTAAATTCACAATACAAATACCTTAATGAGCTCCTCTTGGTTTATATAATAATTTATTCTCTACTAATTAGGGCCAATCACATGAAGGTGGAAGCTCATTTGGCCCCTCCCCCCCTTGCATCACTCTCAATTCTCCATACCAAATCATGCATATTAATTTAAACAAAAATTGCACAACTATTTACAATTATTTTGAATTTTTCTATAGCTAAACAGATCACTTATGTAGTGCCCTAGAATTTCTACTTAACTATCAATGAATATTTATCAGTTTATAAAAGACTTGTTTTCACTCTCTGAATTGATTGAAATTTATCAATACGATGGACAGCTGAAAAAGAAAAACAATAATGAAAAGATAAATAATGTATTCGAATTGAATAAAATTACTTATCCTTCAATGGAAGAAGCAAACGAAACTATACCCTTGTGATGAAAATGTTTTAATAAATTTTAAGAAAATTTCTTTAAAAAATTAAAGGCATAATAATAAAACATAATTCATAGAAACACTTACAATGAATCAATTGAAAGCTATTTTTAATGATTTTTCTTTGTTGCTGCCATAGTGCATCTCATACCAAAGGGTCACGCTTATCACACATATATAAAGAAAGGAAATGATTATGAAAGCTCAAAAGCACATAACCCAGATCATGAAAACAAGAATCTTTTAATATCTGTAAATGAAACTTTTCATTAATAATTGTTTTTTCTGGGGCCTCGCAGCAAAAAAAAGTATCTTTACATTCCAATCGAGTGCATACTTATAGTCATATCACTTGTAACAAAAAATGATTATGAAATCTACTTACAAGTCAACATAAATTACAAAAATAAAAGATTTCTAGAACATAATCCCTGATTTTGTTGAAAGTTTTTTTTCAAGTCATTCTAACTGAATGAGTCGATCCCAATCCTTCTTTGTTGGATATTTAAAATTCATCATTTTCTTATAAGAAATATCCACTTTATTATATATTTCATATGTTGAGGTAATTAAAAATAAATTTCCGAGTTTCCATAAAATGAATAAGTCTTCATCCAGAAGGTCAACAATTATTGGACCTTTTAACATTCCTGTAATTCCTTTGAATTTATTTGTATCCTCTCTATATTTTATAAAAAAATGTTGGTTATTTTGAAGAGAGAATAAATTTCCCTTTTTATCCCAAAATTCTGGTAAACCCTTTTGAACCATTTTCTTGTAAAGGCTAGAAAACCATTCAACATTACTTTGTAAAGGAATTAATTTGTTCCAGGTTTGTTGAATTAGGCTTGTTTTTGTAAAAACCTTTTCGATCTCCATGGCCATATTGGTTCGATTTTTAATTCCTTTTTTACTCAGTTCCTCATTTGATTTGGAATTAAGTAACTTAATAATTTGGGTAGATGTATCAGGTACTTTTCCTATCTCTTGGAAAGAAGCTTTAACGTCTTTGTCCACCTTCCTTACCAAACCAAATTCTTCATTCATTATTATGATATAATCCCAAAATTTGGTGATTTCCTTAGCAATATTTTCCCAAAGAAAATGTCTGGCTCCTATCAAATAAGATTTTCCTCCTAATTTAGTTTTCAACAACTCATAATCCTTTTGTATCTTAGCCTTAGCTTGCTGATAGATCTTAAGCTCTTTATCTCTTTGTGCAATTTGATCTTTGAGAATTTTTATTTCATCATTTTGTGTAGACACTTCCTTGGATTTTTCCAATCTAATTTCTTTAAAATTTAGCTCAGCTAGAGGCTTAACTAGATCATCTGATGAATTTGCAGATGTTGAAGCTTGTGATGATGAAGATCCCTGTTTCCAAATATGAATTTGTTGTTCATATATCTTGATCTATTCATTCATGTAAACCATTTGATTTAAAATCTGATCTTTTTCCCATTGGATTGCTTATATCTCTAGAGTCTTCACATGATAAAGATAATTCAAATGTAGATTATTCTTTAGTACAAAGATATCATTATGTTTTAAGATCATTATCTGTTTCATTGAATCCTCATCCTTAGAATTGTCTCTTAGTCTTAAGAGTTTCTTCATCAAATCATTAATCCTTATTTGCTTTGTCCTAGTAAGGACGTTTTCCCATCTCAATTGTTCCTTCAATTGTCTGTTTACGTTTTGTAATTTCTTCCTATAAAGAGTAATATGGATGACATATATTTTCAACATTTCTCTTGTTTGTATGAACAAGTCTATCTTGTCAACTATATGGATTTGTTCAAGATCAACTAAAAATTTTGTTGCTCTATAATTGTCAACACTTCTAAGATTTTGATCATTAGGTTCTTATAGTGACAAATTAGATCTTACTTTTTCAAAATATAATGCATACAATAATATATCTTTATAAGAATCTTGATCAAGCTCAAAAAACACAATTTGTTTGATCTCTACATTTTTGTTCTTCATTTTCTCATATTTTGAAAATATATTCTTTTCCTCGATTTCTGAAGATTCTGCACCTTTCTGATTATGGATGTTATCAAAGAAATTTGATGGAAGAAACTCTATTGTAAAGAATGTTTCTTTTAAGTCTCTTCCAATGTATCTTCTATAACTTGAATATCTTCTTCTGAAATCTCCTCTGTGTTTCCTTCAATCCTTTTCTTTTTCATGGAATGCACATCTTCTAACTCTGAGACATATTAAAGCTCCTCTAGAAAACTTATTTTAAATCATTTCTCTTGCTGTTGGGGTGTATCAATAACCACTGTCTAAGAAACCTAAGATACATTAAGTATTTTCCCCTTAAGAATCTTCTGAACATATTTCCAATTGTACATGTTCATTATCTACTCCACTTGAGGTTTTTTATGGTGCTTGTTATAGCACAAGTTTTAGGTTTGGAAAAGACCGACCCAACCAAAAAATGGGACACTACACCCAATGCCACCTCGATGTAGGTGCCACACTTGGGGGGTGACTAAGGTCACTCCCAGGAGGCAATCCTAGAGACCCTAGGGGGAATGAGAAGGATGAAGGGAGGTGTAAGGAGAATTCCCCCAGAAGGTCAAGTGATGGAAGAATATATTGGTTGAAAATGATAAGTAAATAGAGGTAAATGGATACCGAGTAAAGAGATAATTGTCGGTGCACTTGTACCTACCCGAGACACAAGAAAATACACGTTTCCAAGCAAGTATAATAATGGATAAAAAATTTAAGCTTGTTTTCTTTAAAATACAACAACGTACAATTTAGTAAATCAGCAATAGATTACATCCAAATCAGCAAGTAAAAGGCCTATATTAGTTAGCAATGTCAACAGTAAAACTAGTAATCAATGTGGACCGGAAATAACACTTCAAGACTGAATAAATATGGTTGTCATAAAAGTAAATTTTTGCAGCAGTATATCAGCCTTATTTCTGTAGAATTCAATGAAGTAAAACAACAAATATGACCATCAAAAAGTGCCAAAATCTATCCCAATAGATGCACCTAGGTTAGTAGGTTAAATTAGAAAAGTTAGAGGGTTAGTCTAGGGTTAGTTTGTGAGATATTAGTGGTTAGGGTTAGAGTTTAAAGCAACCCTAATGGCTGTAGGTTAGTTTTAATAAAAAAATAATAATTTGTGGGAGAAAGAGAACGCCCTAAGGGAGGAAGAATACCCAAGGCATCAATATCATTATCCAAAAGAGACAACTTCAAAACTTCAAATTTGTACGTTTACCAAGGCAACAATTTATTTCTCCCATGCAATAAGTAAATGACCAGTGCCTTTAAGAAAGGGTTAATGGAGTCAAGCGAACATGAATAATATATATAGGCTACTTCCTTGGGGATTTAAACCCTTTTATTCCCCAAGTCAAGCTTCTCTTATCTAGGGTTTTAACTAGGAGGGTGTATGCAATTATACTCCTCTTAGTAAACCCTTATGAAGCAATATTCCCTTAGAAATAAAATGGTGGAAACAAAAGTAGGGGTGTATTACCTTATACTCCCTAATTTTCTCAAGAAAATAGAACCTTTAACTTGTACAAATGATAATACAATGAAATAAATGACACCTTCAAGCCTTAGAAGGCAATAAAAGCTAGACTAGCCACCAAAAAATCAATGAAGAAATCCTTCCAAGGCTAGCGCACCATATCCATCAACCATAACCAAGATATATCCATAAACAAAAGAAAAAGAGAGATAACTAGCCAAAGAGACCGAAAATTTCAGTCCAACATCCTCTCACAATGGAGAGTTATGTTATGAAAATGAGATCTTATGATCTATATATATACAAAATGTAGCTAACATAGTTTGTCCACATAATATTAGGGAAAACACAAGATTAGGGGTCAAAATCCCTAATATTTCCCCTTTACAAAGATAATATTTAAAAATTCTCTTTAATTTCACTTTTGCATAAATAAAACCCTAAAGCAATGGTGACATCATCCCTTGCAGGAGGATGTTTTTGGAAAATTGAGCAAGTCATTGGAGCTGGGATGCAAAGTAGGGCCTCCAAAGGCCATGCGAAAATCATCTGGAGACTCTCCACCTCAAAATTCCATGTGTCATGCTCTGATTCATAATCAACCACCATATGCCCCTCAAATATGATGACAATCCCCTAGGGAGTGACATTTTTCCTCTTCTGGGCAAGTCTTTTGGCATGAAAAGGGTGGGATATGTCTATCCAATTGTCTCCCAGGCCTCTAAAATCATCTCTCTTTCGTTTGACATGTGGGCCTATGTAATCCATCATGTGGGATGCTTGCCCTCATGGAAGCCCAAGCTAGGAGTTTTCTTCCAAAACTAGCCACCAACCTGTACTTGCAAGAAAAATGGATATTCCCTACAAGGATATCAAGTAAAAGCATCATGATAAGTGAATCAAGTAAATAAAAGAGCCATTAAAGCATGCATACCAAGACTACATCATACAAAGATGTTCTTAATAAACTAGACGTTTTTCCAAGTTTGGTTGTGGGTCGGTTGGCATGGTACTTATTTTCAATGGATAAAACCCCCTAAGTCTAGGAACAACCCTATCTAAGTCATGTGAATAAAATGAAATGGATGGGGGAAGTACTCAATGGGCATGGGGTTCATGATATGCAAGGGTCCATAGTATCTCATTTATGGATGCCTTTGTGGAGGCTGTGCCACACCTTCTTCCATAATGCATTTTTTCCAATCCCATCAATTGCATTTTATCTTTCCTTTTTTGTATTTTATTTCAATATAGTATAGGGCAAGTTGGAGGAAAATTCCCTGACATGGTGACCATATATCGATAGTGTCACCCACAAGTACTTTCATGGAAATGAGAAGGTTGTCTCATGATGAGACCCCATTTCCCTCATCCATGCAACTGAGATCCATTACCCTGGTGGCTATAAATGGTAATTTCATACCATTATATACCCATGGTCATGATACGCTAGGTCATGATGAGACCCCCTATCCTCAACTCAATCTTTAATCATTTTTATTTATTCTTTTCATGGGGTCCTTATTTTCTTGCGAAGAAGCTTTTCATTGGGATCCCCTGGGTGAAGAATCTGGAAGGTTCTTTCATTAGGATTTTATCTTTTTCTAGCTAACTCCCCTTTGTAACTTCAACCCCTTCTTCACATGAAATGAGGAATGGTCCCTTCTAGGGCCAGTCTACCCTAAAATCCCAAGAGATGATGTCATGAGGGGAAATAATGATGCAAAGTGGTAATTATGGTTAGGAGTGGCATGATGAATCATCAAAGGAATCTCCCATAATCACCCCATCCTAAGGGTGACCATTTACTTGAGTGCCCCAAGTCAACCACCGACATTTAAACAAGGTAAAACACATAATTTCCAAATCATATGTCTCATAATAAATAATAACCTCTGATATACAAAATAGAATTCCTCAAATATTAAAATGATACCCACCATCATACTTGACTTGTATCGCATGGAGAAAGACCCAAGTGACCTATGGTGGCAAGCTGGTGTGGTAGATGACCAAGTGCTGGGTCAATGTGGTGCTGATGCGGGTGTCTAGTTGTGCAAAAGGATATTGTTGGTCATGTGGTCTCTCGACACTTCATATCTGCAACCTGAGGGCCTCAAGACATAATATCCTTAGTTATCCACAAAATGGGGATAACAATGATCATAATAAGTTAATTGAAACTCTTGTATTTTGGATGATATGATTCCAAAAGCATCATATTTCCATATTTCTCCTTTCTCAAGATTCAATCCTTGCAACATTGATTATGCAACCTGTAAATGTTTTCTATTATTCATAATAAAAGGTATCACTTCTCTTTTCAACTTGAAATTAGTCCTCTTTTTCTTTGAAACAAAATGAATATTATTTGAATTAAGACTTTGCCTTATGAATTCTAAGGAAAAAATACTAAGGGTAAGGAATTTGGGCAATCTGAAAGGTTTAATTTTTGCTCCATATATCCTTATTTCAGTATATTTCTCAATAAATACCAGTCTTCTAGTTTAGTTTCTACAGAGTCATGCAAAAGTGTCTTTACTTCGGGAAAGATTCTAGGAGGAATTTCCACATGAAATAGGGTATATGATATGGCCATAAATGTATTGACAAAGTCTAAAAATCCAACATTTTGTGGCTTATTTTTGACTACTGGAGTCTAATGAATGACTGACACAAGATTTCTAGCATTATCTTCAGTCTCTAAGTTCAAATTTGAAAATTCATTTTCTTTGAAAAACAAAATCAAATATACTAGATAAGATTGATATCTACAAGATCTACTTAGTGTAAATTTGATGAGTTGATGGTGCAAGGAATTAGCTATATACTTTTCAAAATGGAATCTAGCAATTGGTTGGATTGTCAAAGGGAAAATAAACTTAAATAGACATAATATAGTATTTGTTATCACTCCAAGAGTCACTCCCAGACTGTAAATGAGAGTAAGCTTGGTAACATAGAAATAAAAAGACTTGATTGGATAACTTGGGTTTTAGGAAACTTTGAGAGTGGTAAAATTAATCAAGAAGACAATGAAGCCATTGGGCATGGAGTCCATGAAATACAACAATCTTGACTTAAAATCCTATGGGAAGAAAAACAGGTCGAATAAGGCCCTAGATCATTTCTGAGATCAAATAAGTGTGAATGAAGAAATCATGAAAAAACACAAAGTGTAGCTAAGGATGAAAAGAAACCTGCTTTCAGTCACTACATGAAGAATATGTAATAGTTAGAAAACCTTTCAAAACACCACAGAAAGAAAAATATGTGTATGTGGCAACTGTTGTAATAATCCTTATCACAACATCCTCAGCACAAACTCTGTTCATACAATCCTTATATAAACAAAAACACATCTAATAGAAGAAAATATAAGAAGTATGATAACACATAGAGAATAAAATATCTGATCAAAAGCCTTACTCATTAGCTGAGATATTTCACATAAAAAACTAAGACAAGTTTTTGAGGAAAACGTCAAGCTTTCATGACCTGCAACTCATTATCATTTCTTGAAAAGCTTACAACAAACCTCTCGCGTCTCTCCTCTCTTGGATCATGAATCCAAACCTCCTACCCTCTTGTACAATGAATATATAGCCATATATGTCCTTTCCAGCTCACCTATTCGAACTCCAACCCCTTTCCCAAAATAGAAACAACTACAAACAAAAAATGACACGTTTTAACAAATTTCCTACTTTTCAGGAGGCAAAATTCTGAAAAATAGGCTTCCAAATGCCACTTGTAATTATCAAACCATAAAAACTGTGTAAAACATGAGAATGTTTTTTGTATATAAGCTCGTTACGAAGAAAAACCTCTCTCATTTTCTTTAAATTCATCTCCAACTGGCCTCAACATGTGTCACAAAAACATGTCTCAAACAGGAAATCACAAAAATTGAAAACATAGGGCTCAAAGATTCTTTCGAATCTCCCAATCCGTGACACCTGTGTGAAAACTGAAAGATTTTAATATTCATGGGCCCGTGCTTGAAAATAACCTCCTTCATATTTTGAAAATTCATCTCAGTTCACCCAGAAATACTTCTGAAAGTCAATTGGTCAAAAATGCCAGTTCAACAGTCTTAAAACAAAGTTTCAACAACACATTCTATAGCACCACTTCTATGTCAAATATCTCTCTAACCATAACACATTGTGAAAAACTGAGAGAGGATTTTGTTATTTGGTATGTGATGAACAAAGAAATCCTCCATTTTTCAAAAATACCTTCTCAATTGTTCATAGTACAGGTTTTAAGTTTGTCACTCAAACCTGGCAGAAACGTCTTTGCACAGTTTGGTTTTTGCTAGAATTTAGGTAGCGCCCATCTGTGTCTCCTGTCAAAATTTAGGTAGTGCCTGCCTATGTGTTTTTTCAAAATTTAGGTAGTGCCATGAAAATACACAACACCTTCACTTGGACATGTGCAGAATGGGTAGCAACTTCGGGTAGTGGCAGTACCATTAGTTTTAGGCGAATCAGCAACATTGTAGGTAGCAAACTGGTGGAAAATAAAAAATAGATTATTCTGTAGCACCATAGCGCTACGAAATGTCTACGCTACTACTTCTGAAGGGATTAATGCTTTGTGAAAACCCAAAACTTTGAACAATAAGTATTATAAGCCTGTATAGGTGGCATATTTAGTGTTTCATCAATTGTTTATCTTTGCAAAAAGGGGCACAAGATTTCCAATGCCTTGGCCCTTATCTTTCTTCTTCTGTAGGATAGAGACTTTTGGTAGGGAATTTTCTTCAACAACCTCTTTAAGAGTTGATGATCTTGTGAAAGGATTTCTAACCTTGATGCTGGCTGCTGAATGAGATGAGGAGAAGTGTAGCTTCTTTGTTCTGCCTATAAAGGTTTTTTAAGCTTCCTTTAGGAGAGGCAGGCCTCTTCTAGCTACAAATTCTTGTGCTAACATAGGCTCCATGGGGGATAGTTTCATCCCTATGAGGCTCTAATATCTCTTGTAGTTTCAGTTCCTTATCCATTGGGTTGGTCCCAACCTTTAACCTGTGCAAACTACTCTGACCTGTGACCTTCAACTGAAACCAAATGAAAACTGAAAACTTAACTGTTGGAAGAGATGCTTAGGGTGATGAGCTTATTTCACACAACCTACCTACCCTAAGCTAGCCCCTGAGCTATTTGATCAAGTGAAATGAAAAATCCAATGGAGCCATGCAAGCATCTCTTCCACTGGTTTGATTCTTTGCATGTGTTTCTTCAAAGGCAACAAGGAATACCTAATTAAAGGCAATGCATCTAAGAGTTTGAAATCAGTTTCATCACTGACCAAATCTAAAAACTTAAACTCACTCATTGACTTCAAACATGCTGCAAAAGTATCTTGCATCTCATGAAGAAAAACCTCTTGTTGATCAACACATATAAAACAATTATCTTCAGTTTCATATTTGTTTTTTGTTTCAATCCTTTATACTCACCATCAGTCTGGAAAGAGTTTGAAAATGACCCCTGATGTCCTTCAAAAGAAATTCCATTTTGATTTTCAAAGGAAGAAAGGAAATTTTTTTGCTGACCAACTTGTTCTTGAAATAAATTTTTAGGAAATGAATGGTTCGAATACAAAACTGTTTGACTATTCTTATATCCATGATCACTTAAAATATTTATATCTTCATCATCTTCACTTTCAAATTCACAACTACTTGATGGCTGCAAACTTGAATTGGTAAAACCTTCTGCATAAAAAACTATGGGATCAATAACATCTTCAGAAGGATGTTGGTTTATAAGATGGTGAACTCTCTCTTTCAGAAATTGGAATGAAGAAAAGCATAGGGGTAGAGCATTTTCTTCAACAAACTCACTACCTTTTTGTTGTATATCATCATGGCTGAAATGTGTGGGTTGTAAACCTTCATAAGACTGTTGAAAAGAATCATCTCCCGGAGATGACCCTACAAATGGTGTCTCTAGAAGAAAAATGTCATAATCATCATAATACTCGTCATAAGAAGGTAAATTGGAAGCCTCTTGAATATCCATAGCAAGAGGATTTGGATCAACAACTAGTGAGTCAACCACTTGATCATCAATCATTACAACTTCCTCTTTAGAATAGTTCTCACAAGAGGATGACAAAACATGGTTTACATCATAGGGATTTTGATCAATAAGAAACATATAGTTGTCAATGCAGTCATAAACTATTTCATCTTCAACATTGTTTGAAAACTTCTCCTGAATTTGACATGCATACCTATTCATTGAAACATCTGCAATGATTGAGGAATCTGATTCATAATTTGACACATACTTACATCCTTGCTGTTGTCCGAGATCTGATTCACACTCACTGTTTTCTTGTTGAAAATTTGAAATGTACTGACAGTTCCCTTGTTCATGTGCATGGTGATTTTCAAAGTCGACCTACTCTCAGATCCTCCTGGAAGCACGGATGTTTTCCTCCACTCCTTGGGCATCTTCAAAGAAGATCCTTAAGGATGAAGACTTCCTTTCAAACAGGAGAAGGGAAAGTTATGAATGAAGACCCATAACATAATATATCATGGCAGTTGTCTCTGTAGGCCAGATATCCAAAGGCATGTCATGATAAATTCTATAGAATCTTCTGTTAAAAACAGACAAAGCTTTGCCCTCCTCTCTCCTCAAAGCATAAAAATCAACAAGATGTGAATCTAATGATTTGTTCTCACCCCAATACTTCAAAAAACCATTAGAGAACTCAGTCCAAGAGCTAATGGAATCATCTCTGAGACCCTTAAACCAAACAAAAACATCTCTGAACAAAGACTTAGAGAAAAATCTCATGATCACATTTTCATAAACAATCTCGAACCGATCAACAAAGTTTTCAAAGGATTCCAAGTACCTCTCAGCTGAAACTTGATTCTCTCCAAAAAATTGGGGAAGATACTCAAGGCAGTCAAGAGGATAAGGATGAAGAAGAAAGGGCAACCTTAAAGGATTGAACATCTTCATTCTGATTTTAATTTGAAAGGCAGTGGGTTGATCATGAAAGTTAATAGGTTGATGACAAGTTTCATCAGTAATGCCAAAAGGTACTGACCTTTGGATGGGTTTGGAATCAGTTCCGACCTCTATAAGGTTACATGGATGATCATATTCAAGGGAGATTTGAATACAATGATCATATTTATGAACGAGCTTAGGTAAAGATACTGAATCAACATCTACAATACAAGCAATATGCAGATCTTATTGTTCTAAAGATGGATATATAAAATAAAGATGATGATCATCTGAATATACAAAACAAAAGATGATTCTCTTAATGTGTGAAGGGAAAAGCATGAAAGAGATGATAAATAACAACAAAAGTTCATGTAGAAGACTAATGAACTGATACCTAGGTTTATAATTCAGCCCCTTCATCTTTCTGTCAACTGGATCCTTCCCAGTGGATTCTTTAATCGTGGAGTCACCAGGCAGATTGCTACAGTCAATTTAGTGTCCTTCCTTTGTCTTCCATCAAAGTTGGATCAATGTTGTTCTCCCAGGGAAACTGGCTTCACTTTCGTTCCCCGATAACGACACCAATTATGTTATCACTCCAACAGTCACTCCTAGAATGTAAATAAGAGTAAGCTTGGTAACATAGAAATAAAAAGACTTGATTGGATAACTTGGGTTTTAGGAAACTTTGAGAGTGGTAAAATTAATCAAGAAGGAAATGAAGCCATTGGGCATCGAGTCCATGAAATACAACAATATTGACTTAAAATCCCATGGGCAGAAAATCAGGTCGAATAAGGCCCTAGATCAGTTCTGAGATCAAATAAGTGTGAATGAAGAAATCAAGAAAAAACACAAAGTGTAGCTAAGGATGAAAACAAACCTACTTTTAGTTGCTATAGGAAGAATCTGTAATAGTTAGAAAACCTTTCAAAATATCATATAAAGAAAAATATGTGTATGTGGCAACTGTTTTAATAATCTTTATCACAACATCCTCAGCACAAACTCTGTTCATACAATCCTTATATAAACAAAAACACATCTAATAGAAGAAAATATAAGAAGTATGATAACACATAGAGAATAAACTATATGATCAAAAGTCTTACTCATCAGCTGAGATCTTTCACATAAAAAACTAAGACAAGTCTTTGAGGAAAACGTCAAGCTTTCATGCCCTGCAACTCATTATCATTTCTTGAAAAGCTTACAACAGACCTCTTGGGTCTCTCCTCTCTTGGATCATGAATCCAACCCTCCTACCCTCTTGTACAATGAATATATAGCCATATAGGTCCTTTCTAGCTCACTTATTCGAACTCCAACCCCTTTCCCAAAATAGAAACAACTACAAACAGAAAATGACATGTTTTAGCTAATTTCCTACTTTTCAGGAGGCGAAATTCTGAAAAATAGGCTTCCAAACGCCACTTGTAATTCTCAAACCATAAAAACTGTGTAAAATATGAGAATATTTTTTGTATATAATCTCGTTATGAAGAAAAACCTCTCTCATTTTCTTTAAATTCATCTCCATCTGGCCACAACAGGTGTCACAAAAACATGTCTCAAACAGGAAATCACAAAAACTGAAAACATAGGGCTCAAAGATTCTTTCGAATCTCCCAATATGTGATAATTGTGTGAAAAATGAAATAGGTTAATGTTCATGGTCTTGTGATGGACAATAAACTCCTTAATATTTTGAAAATTCATCTTAGTTCACCCAAAAATCATTCTGAAAGTCAACTGGTCAAAAATGCTAGTTCAATAGTCTTAAAACAAAGTTTCAACAACACATTCCCTAGCACCACTTCTATGTCAAACATCTCTCTAACCATAACACATTATGAAAAAATGAGAGAGGTTTTTATTATTTAGTATGTGATGAACAAAAACCTCCTCCATTTTTCAAAATACCTTCTCAATTGTTCATAGTACAAGTTTTAGTTTTTTCACTCAAAACTGGCAGAAACGTCTTTGCACAGTTTGGTTTTTGCCAGAATTTAATAAATGAATTTAGGTAGCGCCTGTTTGTGTCTCCTATAAAACTTTAGGTAGTTCCCGCCTATGTGTTCTATCAAAATTTAGGTAGCACCATAAAAATACACAACACCTTCACTTGGACATGTGTAGAATGGGTAGAAACTTCGGGTAGTTGCAGTACCATTAGTTTTAGGCGAATCGACAACATTGTAGGTAGCAAACTGGTGGAACATCAAAAATAGACTATTCTGTAGCACTATAGCGCTACAAAATGTCCGCGCTACTACTTCTAAAGGTATTAATTCTTTTTGAAACCCCAAAACTCTAAACAATAAGTATTAGAAGTCTGTATAGGTGGCAGATTTAGTGTTTCATCAATTGTTTATCTTTGCAAAAAGGGACACAAGATTTCCAATGCCTTGGCCCTTATCTTTCTTCTTCTGTAGGATAGAGACTTTTGGTAGGGACTGTTCTTCAACAACCTCTTTAAGAGCTGATGATCTCGTGAAAGGATTTCTGACCTTGATGCTGGTTGCTGAAGGAGATGAGGAGAAGTGTAGCTTCTTTGTTCTGCCTATAAAGGTTTTTTAAGATGCCTTTAGGAGAGGCAAGCTTCTTCTAGCTGCAAATTCCTTTGCTAACATTATTATCCACAATCCTATCACTTTCATATCCCAAAATAACACAATCCATGATGATAATCTGTTGTGATATTGGTGAAAATATAACTGTTTCATTATTATCAGACTCTTCAGAAGGACTGCTATCTTTCTCCATTAAATACAATATTAAAGCTTGTCTATCATGTAAATTTAATTCTTTATAGACAATGGGTAAATATTCTTCATTTGAGACCTAACCATCTGTAATTTGTTGGAATTTCAACATCTCACAAATCAACTCAGCTGAAATTTAAAATAACAATGACTCAATACTGAACAATATAGTCCTAAAGGATGGGACATAATTCAAAGCACACCAGTGAACAAATTTTGCAAAATAATAAGTCTGCAGAACAATGAAATGAGCCAAGTTCGACTCCCATGCATGAAAATAATCATGTAACTGATTATATTTGTCAAAAGATAGTTTATGCAATTCATAGAGATCAAATGAAGTAATTGGGTAAAAAAATTGACAATCCATGTCCTATATAGGGGCTTCCACAGTGCAAGATATTATATATTATTTTCTGGGATTAACTGCGTGGTGTAAGTCATTAATCTATGACCCATATTCATGAGTATTAGTCTCAACTGACCAATAATTCTCATGATTTGAATAGTCCACTTAGCATTCATTGCATCGGGTGATCCTCACAGGGGTGAAGAAATGGGATTGAAGCCAACGAAATGAATCGCATAGCATCAATATTCACCCCTGTGAGCATCACCCGATGCAATGAGTGCTAAGTGGACTATTCAAATCATGAAAATTATTGGTCAGTTGAGACTAATACTCATGAATATGGGTCATAGATTAATGACTTACACTACGCAATTAATCCCAGAAAATAATATCTAATATCTTGCACTGTGGAAGCCCCTATATACTTAAATAATAAGGGTCAAGGGAGCTCTAACTGGGTAGTTCGTAAGGCACAATACTTGATAAGGTTTTGCAAATGGGGTAGCAAGCTAAGTGGGCTTGATTGTGGGAAAAACTCCACAGTTAAGCGTGCTTGAGCTAGAGGCGTCTTGGGATGGGTGACCACCTGGGAAGTCCTGGTTACCGGGTGCAAGCCCCGGAAGTGATGATTGATGTTATGCGATTCATTTCGTTGGTTTCAATCCCATTTCTTCACCCCTTTGAGCATCACCCGATGCAATGAGTGCTAAGTGGACTATTCAAATCATGAGAATTATTGGTCAGTTGAGACTAATACTCATGAATATGGGTCATAGATTAATGACTTACACTACACAGTTAATCCCAGAAAATAATATCTAATATCTTGCACTGCGGAAGCCCCTATATACTTAAATAATAAGAGTCAAGGGAGCTCTAACTGGGTAGTTCATAAGGTATAATACTTGCTAAGGTTTTTCAAATGGAGTAGCAAGCTAAGTGGGCTTGATTGTGGGGAAAACTCCACAGTTAAGCGCGCTTGAGCCAGAGGCGTCTTGGGATGGGTGACCACCTGGGAAGTCCTGGTTACCGGGTGCAAGCCCCAGAAGTGATGATTGATGCTATGCAATTCATTTCATTGGCTTCAATCACATTTCTTCACCCCTGTGAGCATCACCTGATGCAATGAGTGCTACGTGGACTATTCAAATCATGAGAATTATTGGTCAGTTGAGACTAATACTCATGAATATGGGTCATAGATTAATGACTTACACTACGCAGTTAATCCCATAAAATAATATCTAAAATCCATGTCCTCTAAATCAGGTTCTATTGTAGATGGGGTTATGGACTTTTTAGAATTTGAGGGTTTTGACATTTTGACAAATTGACAGGAAATGGGTCTTTATCTTCTTACTCAGAACAATTGCTGAATAAAACCCTTGATTTTGCTGACAAATTTGACAAAACTACTTTCATAAAAGGCTCAGGTGAGTTCAAGTCGCTTTCATCCTTCATTAACAATAACCAATGGACTTTTATAAAGAGAACCCAACAAACGATATTTTATTTACACACACACATTTAAACAATTCATTTAGTAATTGTTAATATAACATATTTTAAAATCGAATATTTACAAAACTGGGGGTTTCAAGAGCATTTGGGTGGTTTCATTTCATAGTTCTATGTGGGATCGAGGGACATTTTTGAATACCACACGATGGGGGGGGCAAGGTGGATCCTTTTTTCAACACGTAGCATGGTTCAAATCTGCCCTACGTCACCTCAGGGGTTATGCCCTTTTAAATTTCGATCAGCCTGGTGTAGTGAGGTTCGTTATAAACTATAGATCTCTGCACTTTTCTGACCATGTTTAATTATGATGTATCTACACACAAACACACCATTTTATTAAAAATAATTATAATTAATCGTATTTCATTTAATTAATTGTATTTTGTTTAATTTATTGGAATTTATTAAAATTAATTGTATTTCATTTTAAATATATATAATATAGTATTAAAAAATAATAAAACATCTTTTTATTAGTTTTTAATACTATATTTTATATATTTGAAACGAAACACAATTAATTTTATAAATTCAAATCAATATATACAAATAACTCATAAATATAACTATTAAAACCAAATAAAATTTAAAACTAATATAATTAAATATAATAACTTAGAGCGTAGACAATGATAACATTTAATAAAACTAAAGATACCAAGTTTATGGTAAGCACCTTTTCAAATCATTGCTAGCTCCTTTGTGATTCCTTGGTTCTGATTTGATATGGCGCTAAGTCGCCACACGAACATATACTATACCCATGGCTAAATCTTCACACCAAACCATGGTTTACCACTTTTGGAAAGTGGTTTTCATATACAGTGTCTGAGGGGGTTAGACAATGGTATAAAAATCCACTTCTAGGGGGTCGCAGTACTAGCAACGTGGAACATGTGTCTCATTGGTAAGTTTATAAACAAGCCTCAACACCCACACCTTTATTAACCTCTGATCTTCTCTCCCATGTGTAGTTGACGAGGATCATTGATCCTTACGTTGATAAAAAATTAACCTTAAATGCGATCCTACGACCCTTGTGTACTAGATCTATGATCCAATGATCCATATTTAATCTCGTTCAAATAATGATAATAACAATTAAATCTCCCTTGTACAAGGAGTATTTACCTCGATCTTGATTAGTAAGATTCCAATGCAAAATATGGGATCAATCTGTCACACAATGAACTCTGATCTATAGATTCACACAATATGACATATGTGTTTCCCAAGGTGGAGAAAAATGATGAAATAAATAAACCAACTCTTCTCATACACACAATTCTATATTACATAATTAACACAGTAATTTCTGGAACACACTGGAACTTTATTTATAATATTCAAAACTTCTCTCACAACCTACACACATGGAATTTCTCCAAAACCACTACTCTTCACTTTCTCTGTCTACCTAACCGTTGTCAGATTCTAAAATTACAAATATATTATCATAGCTCTCAAAATAGCTCCTGCAAAACCAACTCACTCGAAGTATCTAAACAAACCTCTATACTAGGAATTATTTCCTGAATCTCAACAACAAACTAACAACTATGAAACAAATCAATCTTCGAGATACATTTTGCAAATATTACAAAACAAAATTAGGAAATCAACTCCCTTGGAAAATGTTTTGACCCCTTGGGTCAGTTCTAGAGCTTGTTTTTAGATGCTCCTGCATCAGACTCCCGATGAAGAAAAAAAATGTTCATAAGGCCTTCAAGGTTTGCACCATACTTGGAAATCTCTACTGTTGTCATCAAAGTGCAATCCAGGTTCAATAAGGGATTTTTGAGCTACTGAATCCATATGTGTGACGATAATCAATGATCCAATCAATGATGATACAAAGAGGATAGGTACAAGTGTCAACATTATCACCCAAGGTTGAGCTATGACTCATGTAAACCTAGACATGTCATTTCCATGGAAGATTATGAAAGCTTCTCCTAGTGTCCTAGATTTTGATGTGGCTGGACAGAAGGAATATCTAAACAATACCATTGAATAAATATAGTGATCATGTCCTAGATCTTGTAACTATAGTGATTAATATAGTTATTGGTTTTAGACTTTTTTTATGAATTTGGAGTGATGAGTGATCCTATATGAGACTATGCAGTGTATTAGCGTAATATTTAAGAATTTTTGTAGAGGTGGAAGAAGGCTCTTTGTGTCCAATTAAAAAAAAGAAAAGGAAAGTGAGAGAATTCAATATCTATGCAAATTTTAGAGGATACAAAGTGTACGATTGTTACACATTATTTTCGTCATCCCTATGACCGTTAATGATGTAAACCTATATGTTTCCTTCAGAGGGGTCATTGGCCTGAATTCCTGAAGAAAGAAGGGAGAAGAACTTTTCCTGAGAGAAGAAGTTGTATTTTCCTTTGTAAAAACTCTATTAAGGAAGATCGTCGTAGGCTTCACTATACGTAGGGTGCGACGATGCCTGATTTCCACACCCTTCTCTAAAGCTAGACTACGACATTTCTACAGGCTGAACTATAGCTAGGGTGCGGCGATTCCTGTACGTGGGAAAAACGAGCATCTTCTCGATGGTTCTAGAAGGAGAAGCTTCTATGGTGAGGTGGCCTTCGAATGATTTGGATCTTACTCACTTTCGTGATTTAGTGGGATCATCCTAACCTCCTCACATTATCCTCTTCATCTTATAAAAGGAGAGGAGCTCTCATGGAGAAAGTTAGATTGGCTTGAGCTTGAGTTTTGTAGATTGGAAATTTGGCTTGGTTAGAATGGCTTTGAGATTTTCTTTGTCAAGATAGATTGTGAGTATCTATCAGATCTACAGTCTCAGAATCCATGGATTAGAAGTGTGTGGGAGGCAAGGAACTGTTGGAAGGAACCTGACAACATCAAGGCATCTAGTTGTATCTTTCTTCCACATTCTTTAATACATATATACTTTTCTTTCCTATATGAATGTTATTTTTCCATATTGTATGATTCCTTGATCACATACATAGTTTCATATCAAATAGACTATGTTATTCTTGTCTTCGTTGGCTTGTGTTTATTTGCATATATTTCTCCATAAACCTCGTGATGGAGCTTGGATTGCATTAGCGAAGTCAGATCTTCAATATTTAAAAGGTATGTTCTAGATCCATTTCTCATTTGATAATTGAAATGTAAGGAAAGAGTAGTGTATTGTCTTGTTTTGTTCTAGTTTCGTAGTGAAGCTAGGGGGATTGATTTGTTTCCGCACTTAACAATTATCCCGATAAAAAAATTAGTGACTCCACTAGGGATATGACTTGTTTGTGGTTTTTTGTTGTCCATTTACCTTTAGCCTACCTATTTTCATTTTAATCCAGTCTCTGAGTCTGTGGGGGATCCATCTAGACTCTCTGGATCTGAAATTTCATTTAGACTCTTTGTCCTTTTTCTAATTGTATTTTGTTTACAGACATACCTGCATTGTATCCCATACACAACATGCAGAAACCTTTAATCACCACACCCTGACTGTTTAGACCAGTGTGGACTTTCTGCATCCTACCCCATAGCTAGCATGCATAAATATTTAATCGTGACACTGTACCCTACTGCTGGGCTACAACATTGCCTGTAATTTTTTTTGGATTGGGTCTTTTTGTCTTCCGATACCCATTTTTTCTTTGATCACCTGAGATGAACTTTTGGAGCCTGTACTATGATCTGTTTACAGTCTGCTTGACAACTTTCAATTAGTTTTTAGCCATATTTGATTTGTTTTGGCTTGTTTTCTTTTGAAATATTTGATCTCTTGCTTTGAGTGTCTTTTTGTTACAAAGCATTGTTTTTTCTTTAGAATTGTTTGGTGAAAGAACTTCTTTTCCTTTTATTGAATAATTTGTGTTAAAAGAGAAAATTTGTTTGGGTTGATTTGTTTTATAGAGATTTTTTATTTCTTTTAGCTATCTTTGAAACAATTTTTTTTTAATTTCTTGGTTTACATTAGATTGGGGGCATCCTTGCATTTGAAGTAGTGAAATTGCATGGTTTTTGGAATTTTTTGGTCTTGAATTATGAAAAATTTCCCCCCTCATAGCCGCCCCCCCCCCAGGAATCGTGTATTGGTGTCCAGTCTCTTTGGATCATTTCTTGAAGATCTTGATATTGATGAGTTTAATCAAATTTTGGGACATTGTGCATCTGGGAATGATAAACGTTTTCTCCTTCTCGTAATATAGCTTTCATAGAAGTGAAATATTTGCATTCTCATTTCTTTTCATTGTTTAGAGTTGGTCAAAACACCAACTAGTCCATGCCATTTCCTCTTGAGTAAACAACAACCTTAAAATAAAGCGCTTATAAAAATTAATTAGAAATTTTATATTTTCTGGTAGCAAACCTACATTAGATTAGTTGTAGGGATTTGGAATAGGTGTGAAATATAACTTTCCAAAGCTGCAAACAAACATAGAATCTTGCATTAGGGAGTGATGAAATCCACTTAATACATTTTGTCTTGGGAAGCCCTTCTCACACAAGGGTCAAACTTGAGGTCACATTGAGACTGATAGAGTTACTCACCCTGCTTTGTTGGTCTTGGTGTAGATATTGTGTGTATTATGGGGGTCGCTTGAAGGTATACCCACAATGATGAGTGGAAGCCTTTCAAGTTGATTTCAGGCTAGATACCATGCCCTTGCGCATGGATCAGATTGTCGACTATTTCCGCAGGCATCACTGTTGTAGTTGGTAACCTTAGTGGCCTATCTCTTTAGGGTCTTTACACAAGGTGACTGTGGAGGGGAAAGTATTTAGGGTACTTGGAATCAACGTTGGCCAAACCCACTCGGGCTCCTTGGAGGGTATACCCACAATTATGTGTGGGAGCTTGCACCAGGGTGTAAGTTCGTTAAGTAGGTCGCCAACGTAAATTTTCCACCTGCTCTATCTCATCCCCTTCTTACATTGTTCTCGCGACATTGGATTTCATCACCAACTAGTGCGTTCATTATAAGAAGGTTTTGTTTACTTATTTTCTTCCTAGATTTTTAGTGTAATATCCTTTGGCCGAACCCAATTGTAAATGTAAATGCAAGTGTACTTAAGATGGTGAGTTGTTTGATATCATTTTGTATGCACCTTTCATGGCATAGTGCGTGCATGTATTGTGCAGTAAAATGACGAAGTGTGCACATTCCAGGATACCGCGCGCACCATCTTAAGTGCACGCGATATTGAGGCCAATGAGCCTTTGTGTATATGCTATGTTTTATAGGCTAGTGAGCCAATTATTATAAGCTAGGATGCTTATGTTTTTATTAGGCTAGAGAGCCTAGATATTGAAGGCCAATGCACCTATTTTGTACATGTCTCATCATTAATATAAAATACATCGTTGCACGTAGACCGACCACAATGAAAGAGATGGGGGACTAAACTCCACTAGTTAGGGAAAGCGTGGGGGTTACAAGTTAAGGAAATGGATAAGGTAGGGAGATTAAGCCAAAAAGGAATATTATATTAATATTTATTAAAGTATAAATTATGGATAATTATTTTATCCTAAGTTCCAAAGTTGGGGACAAGTGGGCCAAAGTAGCTCCCAACATGACTAGTGTCAAGTTGGGGATATGCATACATATTATTGGGACTTAGTTCATTTTGGAGGATCTTTCCATCATTATTTCCATCATTCCTTCCATCATTCAGTGATCCAGTCAATTATTCCATCAACCTTCATGCATCGTTGAGCTATCTTTCGTATTTTCATGATTGTACCTGAACCTGTATCCATAGCCATTTTGTGTTGGTGTACTTGGTTAGCTTGGGAGCTTGACTAAAGAAGTGGGTTGTCATTCTCGTGGGATATTGAAGAGGCAGGTTGTTAGGCCCGTGAGCAATTCTCTAGGTGAGAGAATTGTTGGGAATTGATTTTCTGAAGGTGTTAAACTGCAACTACAGTGCTCTGAGACTTCCTGTCCGACCTGTTGCTAAAGCCCAGAAAGGAAGTGGGCCAACCGAAGGACTGTTGAGCAGAGAAGGGGCACACTTCTTGGGTGGGACAGGCATGTGTGGAATGAGGGATTGTAGGTTGTTAGTTTGAGTTGGCACCTGAGATGGAGTCTTTCCTATTGTCTATGAGCCTTTAGTCTGGTTAGGAATTTCTTTACCCAGGTGGAGTTTAGTCCTAGCTCGGGGGTGACTCACTGTTGAGAGTGATGAACAGTGTGGTCTAAGGCTGGGAGGTTCATGGAAGGTCTGCACGTAGTTGGTGACATTCTTACCAAGATAAGTGCCAATTGTGTGATAAATTTACATGATGCATTGTTATTTACGTACTTGTTTTTATGGGTTATCATATGTGCGGTTATAATTGTGTTTATTTTTATGGGTATTTCCTGTATATGCTGCATGTATATGTTATTTTTATTTCAATGTGAATCTGTGTATTTAGATATGTACTTGTATGTTTACATTTTATATGTAATGCTTCCGCAAGAGTTCTGTGTGTATATATTTTAATTGCATGCAGTTTGAAAAATTTATGTGGCATAACTGAGTTGGATACTAGGTATGTTACAATAATGTTCTGCAGAGAGAATGTAAGAGTTCTCTCTTGTAACGTCCCCGACCATGAACAATGTGGTCTAAGGCTGGGAGGTTCGTGGAAGGTCTGCACATAGTTGGTGACATTATTACCAAGATAAGTGCCAATTGTGTGATAAATTTACATGTTGCATTGTTATTTATGTACTTATTTTTATGGGTTATCATATGTGCAGTTATAACTGTGTTTATTCTTATGGGTATTTCCTATATATGATGCATGCATATGTTACTATTATTTCAGTGTGAATCCATGTATTTACAGATGTACTTGTATGTTTACATTTTATATGTAATGCTTCTGCAATAGTTCTGTGTGTATATATTTTAATAGCATACAGTTCAAAAAATTTATGTGGCATAGCTCAGTTGGATACTGGATATGTTACAGTAATGTTCCGTAGAGAGAACGTAAGAGTTCTTTGGTGTAGCGTGGCCCGACCATGGGTGGTCGGGGACATTACAACATGGTATCAGAGCTTCAGTTTTCAACACTGAGCCTGGATGGGCCAAACAAGTTTAGTTGAAGCGAAATTTCATGGAGAATTTATTTCGATGTGGCCAAATTTCGAGTTGCAGAGTGTCCATTGTAAAATTTTAGAAAATAACAACGCAAAATTGGGAAAAGCCCCAATTTCTATTGTTAAATTCGTGGGAAAATTGAGAAATTCAGCCATGTGGTGAGATATTATTGATATAATATATGTTCTAGAAAATTTTGACTTGTAGTTGGTCGAATTTGAAGTTACAGTGAAACCATGATAGATGGAGCGAGATTAGTGAATAAAATTCTCAATTAATGAATTGATTTTTGGGTAAATTCCTTCTAGAAATGCTAACCCACAACGATTTGATGTTGCAGAGGTTGAATTGGTGTTATCTAGTTGAAATTGAACAAATTTCATAGTTGCAGAATGTAAATGGAAGAAATGAGGAAAAAGTTAAGCAAAAGCCCCAATTTCTACAACAAAATTCACGAGGAATTGATGCACATAAAAATGAGTGTGTGCAGGTGGGCACACTAAAAATGCATGATGCACAGTGAAAATATTGTGATATGTGAAAATTGGGCATTGCACGGAAAAATGTTGGCATGCTGGAGTGAATGCAGTAAATTTTGGCGTCACGCGGAAAAATATGGTGTGCGGGTGCACGTACTAAATTTAGCATGGAGCGGTGTGCACACACATAAGAAGGTGCACACAGTGTACACACACATAGTAATGGTGCGCGTGGTGTGTGAAATATTGGCAGAGCATAGAGGACTTTGGTTGGTGCGCTCACAATATGGGTATATGTTTTCGTGTGACAGTTTAGTCAATGGTGCGTGCACAATATGGGTATATGTTGTCGTGCAACAGTTTAGTCAATGGTGCGCGCATAGTATTTATGCGCAGTGGGGCATATTGAACTTGACATGGTGTAGTGCATAGAGTGAAATGCGCATGGAATATCAACGTGCGATACAAAAACTGTGTGAAACAGGTAATAACACAAGAACCAAAACTGCGTGCGGTGGATACTGGCGCACGACACCAAAGTAGTGCGTGCAGGTTATTTGCGCGACAAAAAAGTGATGCACTGTGGTTATAGGTGCGTGGATCAGGATTTCTCTTGTGGTGTTGCTTGGCATGCTAAAAATAGGTGTACAGGTTGAAATTTATGCGCGCGAAGTCTTTTAGAGGATGAAAAACAAAGGAAAACCAACGAATTTCCGTGACGTTTTATACAATTTGAATGTCATCTTTTTGCAGCGCAATTTTGATGGCCTTAAGAGCGTTTTTAGGAAATCATAAACTACAAGACAAAGGTGCACCGAAGGTACACTTTGTTTCTACAACCCAAATAAAAGAGCTCGGAGAGATCTTTCTAATGGTGTAAATTGTTCGTCAAACAAAGCTTTTATGAGAAAGTTACAGCTTAAACAATGAAGACTAAATTTTAAGACCCATCTAACTTCCAAGAGCCATAACTTTATGCTCCAGAATCCAATTGAGGCGTAGGAGAAGTCAATGGAAATATATTGAGCCATAGAAGATAGTCCCAAAGTTGAATTAAATTTCTGGGCATAATAAAAATGTTTAAAATGGAAAAGAAGGTACCTGTAGTACATTAGTTACAATATGGTATTTTGGTCTGTAACTTCAGTAGGTTGTAACTAGCAGCCCAGAACCTAGAATGAGGTGAAACTTGGACATAATGTCCATAATATGTATATGAGGAAACCCAATTGAGACCCTACAAAATATGCAATGGAGTAAGTGCAAGAGTGCATAATTACAACGCAGAATTACACCAAGTTGAAGTGTGAACAAGAAAGTTAATGGGAAAATTTCAAATGACCATAAATTTCTGCTCCAGAATCGGAATTGAGCATGTGAGAAGGCATTGGAAAGGTATTGGAAAACATAATATAATTATTCAACTAGAAAATTTATCAAGGCATTTAATATTTTAGGAAATCTGAAGAAATATTTCTGATATATTATTGAACCAAAATGGTTCATAATTTTCATGAAATTGTTGAAACAGTTAGCCTGACAAAGTTTTGTTGGCTGCACATTTTGCAGAGTTAACAACAACTAGATATGGATCAACACAGATTCCATAGGAATGGAAGAGGCATAGGGGACTTACAATCAGGAAGATGAAATCAGAGGAATGGATGTCCATTTGGGCATTGAAGGAACAAACTCCAATGGACATGGAGAAGCAAGGGATGAAAACATGAATATGGTAGAGACCATTAAAATTTGCAGAAGGATGTCCAAAGACATAAAGTTGATAATGAAAGGCTTATGAGAGTCAAGGAGAGGTAGGATGACTTCAACATGAAGCTATTGGAGAGCTTGAACAAAATAGAAAAGAAATTGGATAAGGAGAGTGGCTCAAGCAAATCAAGAAGTCACAGATCTCCTGATGAGAAAAGAAAAGAAATAAGTGTTAGAAGACATCACCATCACTCCCCAAGGCATTCCAATAAGAGGGCACACAGAAAATCAAGTCCATCCCCTGTCAGGAAGCATAAGGGATCTGGGGTGGATGAGCTACGACGAGAAATGAACAAAATCAAACCTCCTACATTTGATGTTGAGCACAAGAAAGTGAAGATGCAGAGACATGGTTGTTGGGCATGAGAAAGTATTTTCAATTGCATAATTATTCTTCTCATGCAAAAGGTATAATTTCCATCTATCAACTCAAGGGAAAAGCATCCATGTGGTGGGATCAGCTTGTGCAGGTACAAAACATCAAAGAGAAAAGTGTTACTTGGAGGGAATTCAAGAAGTATTTTGAGAAGAAATACCTGACTAAGAGATACTATGCCAATAAAATGAAAGAGTTATTTGAACTCAAGCTTGGGAGTATGACCATAGATGAATATGAGAGAAGGTTTTTAGAACTGTTGAAGTATGTATCTTTCATCAAGGATGAGATAGTGAAGATTCAAAGGTATTTGAGTGGATTTACCTCATTTATCAGTAACAAAATACAATATGATGATCCCATGACATTGGAGGAGACCATAAGGCGAGATAAATGCCTATATGATCAACAAAAATCAAGGCCAACTTTCCAAAAATCTTGGGAGACAAAAAGAAATTCAAGATGGATCAAAGGAAGAAGGGAACTAAACCACCATTCTTCAGAAATAATCCACAGGGACAAAAAACTCATAGAGAACCCAGAACGATTGTGACAGGGGGTCAAAGGCCAAGGAAACCAACTTTTCAATGTTGGGGTTGTAAAGGATATCACATGTTCAGAGATTATCTTCACAGAGGTGAAAAAGTAAGGATTGTCCACAATGTACAGCAAGCTGAAACAATGGAGGACATGGGCAAAAATGTACCCATAATTTATGCAGCCCTAGACAACAAGAAAGTAGAGTATCAGTCACATATGATCGAGGTGGAAGGTATGATTAACAACCAAACCATTTCTATTTTAATTGATTCAGGAGCTAGTCATAGTTATATAGATCCGAAGATGGTGGAAAGTTTACTTTTTCCAAAAAGAAAGCATGGAAAATCTTGGTTGGTGCAGCTGGCTAAAGGAGCCAAAAGAAAATTTAATGAGATGGTTAAGTCATGGCTTATGGACATGAATGGACTGAACACCAAGGAAGATTTGAACATCTTTCCTTTAGGTTCCTATGACTGTCTAATTGGGATGGATTGGTTGGACCAACATCATGCTCTCCTAGACTGTCATAACAAGGAATTTACTTGCTTGGATGAGGAAGGAAAACTAAGTGTAGGGAATTCCCAAGGCAGTAACCATCAGAGAAATTTCAGTATTGTAGATGAAGAAATGTTACAGGAAAGGGTTTTAAATATTTTCAACACATATGGAAGAGACACCTAAAGATAAGGTGTCAAATTTGGAAGACCATGCAGTCCTGGAAGATATTGAAGATGTGTTCAAGGAGGTGCCAGGACTACCCCCAAAGAGAGATATTGATTTCTCTATAAATTTAATGCCTGGAGAAGCTCCAGTGTCAAAGACTCCTTACAGAATGAGTACACCAGAGTTGAAGGAGTTGCAAATGCAGCTTGAAGAACTTCTGAAGAAGGGGTATATACACCCAAGTGTGTCACCTTGGGGTTCCCTAGTCTTTTTCGTGAAGAAGAAAGATGGGACATTAAGATTGTGCATTGATTTCAGACAGTTGAATAAAGTGACTGTAAAGAACAAGTATCCTCTACCAAGGATTGATGATCTCTTTGATCAATTGAAGGATGCCAATATATTTTCAAAGATAGATCTCAGGTCAGGATACCATCAGGTAAGGATTAAAGAGGAATATATTAACACGACTGCCTTGAGGACAAGGTATGGTCATTATGATTTCATAGTGGTTCCATTTGGGTTGTCAAATGCATTAGCTATTTTCATGTGCTTAATGAATGGTGTTTTCTGAGAATATTTAGACAAGTTTGTCATTGTCTTTTTGGATGACATCCTTATATATTTGAAGTCACAAGAAGAGCATGAGCATCATTTGAGGATGGTGTTGCAAGTATTAAGGGAGCAATAGTTGTATGCCAAATTGAGCAAGCGCTCATTTTATTTGAAGCAAATTCACTATTTGGGACATATCATTTCAAAGGATGGGATAGCAGTGGATCCTGAGAATATAGAAGCCATTAGAGAATGGACAGTGCCAAAGAATGTGATAGAGGTGAGATCATTCATGGGTCTTGCAGGCTACTATAGGAGATTTATTGAAGGATTTTCAAATATTGCACACCCAATCACTTCCTTGCAAAGAAAGGATGTGAAGTTTCATTGGACATTGGATTGTGAAAAGAGTTTTCAACACTTGAAATAGTTATTAACAAGTTCTCCAATACTAAGGATTGTAGACCCAAATGAAGACTTCATTGTATGCACAGATGCATGTAAAGAAGGACTTGGTGGAGTCCTCAGTCAAAATGGGTTTGTTATATGTTATGAATCAAGGAAGTTGAAGGAGCATGAAAGACAC
>ML789890.1:288477-304812 GCA_009831015.1 Picea engelmannii | reverse complement strand
AAATGGAGACACTACCTCATGGGGAAAATGTTTGAGCTAAGAACAAACCATAATGGTCTAAAATATTTATTTGATCAACCAAATCTAAATGCTAGGCAAAGAAGATGGTTAGAAATTTTAAGTGAATATGACTTTGATATAAAGCATATCAAGGGGAAAGAGCACAAAGTGGTTGATGCACTCAACAAAAGAGTTCTTGAATTGCATGCTACAACAATTAGCATGTACTAATCATATTTGAGACATAGAATTTTAGAGGCTAGAAAATTAGATTTGCAATACAAGGAATTAGTGGCAAAATTAAAACAAGGTATTTTGCAAGAGAAAATTGAGGAATATAAGATAAATAATGATGAAATTCTCATGTACAGGGGAAGAATTTATATACCAAATTCTAATGAATTGAAAAATCTGATATTGGGAGAAATGCATAATGAACCTTATGCTGGGAACCCAGGATATCAGAAAACTATTGCAACTGTCAAAAGCCAATATTATTGGCCAGGCATGAAGAAAGAGGTTGCTGATTTTATTGCCAGATGTTTGGAATGTCAAAAGGTAAAGGCTGAGCATAGACACCCAACTGTCTTTCTACAGCCATTACCCATTTCTGAGTGGAAGTGGGAAGTTGTAACCATGGATTTCATCAGCAAAATTCCCAGGACAAACAAGAAACATGATTCTATCATGGTAGTGGTGGATAAGCTTACTAAAGCTGCCCATTTTATTCCAGTTAAGTTCACTCACAAGGAAACGAACATTGTTGATGTTTATATGAGGGAAATTGCTAGATTTCATGGCATACCCAAGATAATTGTGTTTGACAGAGATCCAAAATTTACCTCAAAATATTGGAAGGGATTATTTAATGGATTTGGAACAAATTTGAATTTTAGTACAACTTATCATCCAGAATCAGATGGACAAACAGAGAGGGTGAATCAAGTGATTTAATACATGTTGAGGATGTATGTGATGGATAAACCATCAAAATGGGAAGACTACCTACACTTGGTAGAGTTTTCTTATAACAATGGGTACCAAGCATCTCTAAAGATGAGCCCATTTGAGGCACTATATGGCAGAAAGTTCAACACTCCAGTAATCTAGGATAACCCAAGAGATAGAGCAGTGGTTGGGCCATATTTGCTTAGGGAAATGGAAGAGCAAATGTTGAAAATAAAAAAAAATTTAAAGGCTTCCCAAGACAGGCAGAAAAGCTATGCTAATAAAGGCAGAACTCATAGGGAATTTAAAGTAGCTGACCATGTATTCTTGAAAGCAAAGGCCAACAGAAGTTCCCTGAAGTTGGGAAATTTTTCAAAGTTGGTAGCTCGCTATTGTGGGCCATTTGAAATCCTAGAGAGGATTGGTCCAGTTGCTTATATGATTGCATTGCCTGCATCTATGTCTGTTCATAATGTATTCTGTGTATCATTGATAAATAAATATATACCTAATGCTAATCATGTTAGTGATTGGAATATGATTCAGGTGGAACAAGAAGGCGCTTTTCAAGTGCATCCGGTATGCATTATGGACTGGAAAATCAAACAGCTCTAGAATCGAGCCATAGGTCTTGTAAAGGTCCAATGGACCTGGTACGGTCCTGAGGATTCTACTTGGGAGCATGAGGATGCAATGCGGGAAGAATACTCACATCTTTTTGAGGATTTTTGAAAATTTTGTTGTATGTGTGTACATGATGCACTGAGGACAGTGCATAAAGTAAGGGGAGGGGATTTTAATATCCATTGGCCAAACCCAATTGTAAATGTAAATGCAAGTGTACTTAAGCTGGTGAGTTGTTTGTTATCATTTTGTATGCACCTTTCATGGCATAGTGCGTGCATGTACTGTGCAGTAAAATGATGAAGTGTGCACATTCTAGGATACTGCGTGCGGCATCTTAAGTGCACGCGATATTGAGGCCAACGAGACTTTGTGTATATGCTATATTTTATAGGTTGGTGAGCCAATTATTATAATCTAGGATGCTCATGTTTTAATTAGGCCAGAGAACCTAGATGTTGAAGGCTAGTGTGCCTATTTTTTACATGTCTCATCATTAATATAAAACACATCGTTGTGCACAGACCGACCATGATAAAAGAGATGGGGGACTAAAAACCACTATTTAGGGAAAGGGTTGGGGATAAAAGTTAAGGAAAAGGCTAAGCTAGGGAGATTAAGCCAAAAAGGAATATTATATTAATATTTCTTAAAGTATAAAACATGGATAATTATTTTATCCTAAGTTCCAAAGTTGGGGACAAGTGGGCCAAAGTAGCTCCCAACATGACAAGTGTCAAGTTGAGGAAATGTATACATATTGCTGGGACTTAGTTCATTTCAGAGGATCTTTCCATCATTCATTCCATCATTCCTTCTATCATTTAGTCATCCAGTCAATTATTCCATCAGCCTTCACACACCATTGATCTATCTTTCATATTTTCATGATTGTACCTGAACCTATATCCATAGTTATTTTGTGTTGGTGTACCTGGTTAGATTGTGATTTGGATTGAAGAAGCGAGTTGTTAGGCCCGTGGGATATTGAAGAGGTGGGTTGTCAAGCCCATGAGCAATTCTCTGGGTGAGAGAATTAATGGGAATTGATTTCATGAAGGTGCTAAACTGCATCTACAGTGATCTGAGATTTCTTGTCCGGCTTGTTGCTGAAGCTCGAAAAGGAAGTGGGGTAGCCAAAGGACTATTGAGCAGAGAAGGGGCACACTTCCTAGGTGGGACAGTCATGTGGGGAATGAGGGACTGTAGTTTTTTAGTTTGAGTTGGCACCTGAGATGGAGTCTTTCCTATTGTCTATGAGCCTTTAGCCTGGTTAGGAATCCCTTTACCTAGGTGGAGTTTAGTCCCAATTCAGGGGTGACTCAGTGTTGAGAGTGATGAACAATGTGTTCTAAGGCTTGGAGGTTCATGGAAGGTATGCATGCATTTGGTGACATTATTACCATTATAAGTGCCAATTGTGTGATAAATTACATGTTGTATTGTTATTTACGTACTTATTTTTATGGGTTATCATATGTGCGGTTATAACTGTGTTTATTTTTATGGGTATTTCCTGTATATGATGCATTTATATGTTATTTTTATTTCAGTGTGAATCCGTTTATTTATAGATGTACTTGTATGTTTACATTTTATATGTGATGCTTCCACAAGAATTCTGTGTGTATATATTTTAATTGCAAGTAGTTCGAAAACTTTATGTGCCATAGCTCAGTTGGATACTGGGTATGTTACAGTAATGTTCCGCAGAGAGAACATAAACATTCTTTGGTGTAGCATGGCCTAACCATGGGTGGCTAAGGATGTTACATTTAGCGTGTGTTGTTTGTTTTCCCTAGCAGACTTTAGGTTGGATATTTATTTAATGGTGTCAGTTCCCGGAATGACCAAGGAGAGAGCCCTTTTTCAAGGGGAACCTTTTGTTTTCCCTTCTTACAGAAACATTGGTCCTCCTCACATCGCTACTTTGATCCTTCCAGGTCTCACAATTGGATTACCGTTATGTTTTTTCTCCACTCTGGTAATCCTGAATGCAGCTAGTGCTTCGGTTATAAGCACATCCCCCCAAGAAAATCAACATCATGTTGATCCTTCACCTTCTTCACCAATAAGATCTTCTTCACCTTCTTCACTTGCAAGGTCTTCTTCCATTTCATTTTCTTCATCGAGTGAAAGCTCTAAATCTACTAACTCAATGGCTAGGAAGAAGAATAAAAGGAATATTAAGAAGAAGAAAAATAAACAAGGGTCCAAACTTCCAAATACTACTGGACATGTTGGAAATAAACCAGTTATTGTTAATCGTGTTGGGAGTGTTGATGATGCCAAGAAAACCCAAACAACTCGTAATCCCAAGTACCCTTTCAAGCTTTTTAAGGGTAACCATGTTCTTAAGGATTTCCCTGCTCTATCTAAGGTTATAGAAGCATGGTCTACAAATCCTTTCCACTCCACGTTGTCGGCCTCTAAAAAACATGTTGATGACCTCCCATCAACTAGTCAAGATACCATTGGGAAGAAGAAAAGTACAGTCAAGTTCCCATGTATGTTATGCAAAGGGAGTCATCTAATTCAAATTTTCCCTCGTATGGACAAAGCCTCGAAATTACTGGAAGACATGACCGTTTCACAACCTCAACTTCCAACTTCTTATCCTAAGGTTACTCCTGACCCACCTGTAGTTGATGGAATGATCAATATGGTCCCTTCATTGATCAATATGGTTGATCAAGTAGTCAATATGGTCATGTCCATAGTTGAACCAGTTGAAAAATTGGTCGATACGATCCCATCATCATTTGATCCCACTCTCCCATTAGAGAGTGTCACCTAAGCGGTCGACCCATTTCCATCCATTGACCCCATTCTCCCCTTGGAGAATGAAACTCAAGTGGTTGATCTGATGTCTTCATCGGTCGATCCTACCTCCTGGTAGAGAGTAAACCCGATACTTCCCACGTTTTTCTTTTTGATACAGACTCTACCCTGCTGGGGGGTATTCCTCCTTCTCCTGTGGAACCCCCTCCAAGTAATGAGGCCATCCTTTTTAATTAGGATTTGCTAACTAGACCTCGTATTCCCTCTCACATTCTTTTCCAGATCACAATACAGGTTTGTGGTCAGAACATTCCTCAGATGTTGATAGACGAAGGTGCCTCCATTAGTATTTTGTCCTCTATTGCTTGAAAAGCTTTGGGTTGTCCTCAGCTTGTGCCGGTTACGTGGAATTTTTTGGCTTTTAATAGAAGAACCAATCAACCTTTAGGGACCCTTCCTCAGTTTCCCATAACTTTGGGAGGGAAAAATGTCTTTATTGATGTCATGGTAGTCCAAGACCCCTTGGATTTCAATTTACTCCTTGGGTGAGATTATGTCTATTCCATGAAAGCTATTATGTCCACTCTTTTTCGTGTGATATATTTCCATCATGATGGAAGAATTTTGACTATTGATCAACTTTCATTCATTAGTCCTGAGTGGATGACCTCCCTAAATGGTTGTTATATGTAAATGGTATCACCCCCACCATAGGTTAATTATGTGGCGTTGTCTCCGATGCCTTCAACTATCGATGAAGATGAGCCTCTCACTGTATGCTCAATCTCTTATGACTTGGACCTAGTAGTTGACATGGTGATATCTTCTGTAGGGATATTGGAGCCTAACCTCCTTACCCCTATCATGACCCTCGACATGAGTTCCTTCCAGAGTGTGTTTCTTCCATCCAGTGAAGAACTCTTCGAGGCCATGACCGAGTTTTTTCGCTTGACATGGTGTCCTTCCAGAACATTATCCTCTTGGAAACCATGATCAAGAAGAGATTTGAGCATGGTTTTTTGATTTCAAGCTCGTTAAAAAATGAAACCATCTTTGAGCATAGTTATCTAATTTCAAGCTCATTTAAAAATCAAACCATCTTTGAGCATGGTTTTTTGATTTCAAGCTCGTTAAAAAATGAAACCGGTTGTGAGGATAATTTTTTCTTCTCTATGGAAAAATCGTTAAAAAATGAAACAGAGGTTACGAGCATAGTTCCCGTTTCTATGTCAAGCTCATTAAAAAATGAAACAGAGGTCTGGGGATTGAACCTAGATTCTCGAGCATAGTTCTTCTCCTGTGTCAAGATCATTAAAAAATGAAACACTTTCCCCCTCTCTATTTGAGTCAAGTCCTATGTTAAGTATTTGAAGCTTCATTTCATTCTACTTTGTAGTTGGATGAAACGAAGCTTGGGGGGAAATGCTTCTAGCCTCTGGACTTCATGCTGAAGTTAAGTGGCTAGCTTCCTAAGTTGGGGGCTAAGTACCAAGCATCCCTAGATTATGCGTTGGGAAGTCACACTTGCATTATTTTTACATTGGTTCAAGATTGTGTAAAAATGAAACCACCTACCTCAAGCATAGTTTCCTCTGATTCGAGCTTATGTAAAAATGAAACCAAGACCAAGCATAGTTTAGTTTAGTTTTAAGCTTGTGTAAAAATAAATCTATCCCAAGCATAATTTTGTTTTGTTTTAAGCTTGAGTAAAAATGAAAACAATCTCGAGCTTAGTATTTGATCTTTCTTGTGCTCATAAATCAATGAGAATGTAACTGAGTAGACTTTTATCACTTTTTCAGACTCGTAAAGGTTATAAGAAAAAGGAACCCCTTGGATTTCCCTGTAAGATCTTTTCATACTCTCTAAACATGAAAAGATTGTCGAGCGACCTTATTCTTTTCACGTTCGTTAAAGTATTAGAAAGTGCATTTGTTGAGTGGTAGTTTATCTCTTTTTCGATCTCTTCAAACTAACTTACGAAAAAGGAACTGAGAGAGTTCTCTTTAAGTTTTTTTCAGAATCTCTAAAAATGAAAAGACTTTTATCACTTTTTTTCAGACTCGTAAAGGTTATACGAAAAAGGAACCCCCTGGAGTTCCCTTTAAGCTCTTTTCAGACTCTCTAAACATGAAAAGATTGTCGAGCGATCTTATTCTTTTCATACTCGTCAAAGTATTAGAAAGCATGTATGTTGAGCGGTAGTTTATCTCTTTTTCGTTCTCTTCAAACTAACTTATGAAAAAGGAACTAAGAGAGTTCTCTTTAAGTGTTTTTGAAACTCTCTAAACATAAAAAACCCTTGGGTTTTCTTTCCTTGGACTCATTAAACAAACATCGAAAGACCCATATGGGACTGAACCACTCCTTCTTAGGGTTTGTTAAACATACTCCGAGGGACTCATACGAAATATGAGCTTACATTTACAAGCATATGTTATCCTCCTCAATATTGTGTAAAAATAAAGAGGTACTCACCAGGAATGGTGGGGGAAAAATTGGGAAAGAAATGTGTCTAAACCTATATTCTATGGAAGAGTCACTTTTGAACATGACGCCCTTTCACTCGCTTTGTGTCTAGGTTGGAAAATCCGCTTGTATCTTGATCATACTCCTTTATAAGATTACAAATTGGTCTGTGATCCGTGTTGTTGAGTCAGTGTTTCCAAGACACTTGTCGTGTCATCAATATGTTCAAAGAAAATTTCAACCCAGAAGGCCTTCTATTGCGTCGATCATTTCTGCAGTCTTTAAGCCTTCTATTGCATCGACCATCCCTGAGTTAGTCCTGAGTCACTGGTTACTCTGATCTACTTCAAATCTTGTTACCTGTTTCGTGTCATTGATGAGGGATACATCAAGGCCTCTTGTGGCGAGTCTTTTCATGTCAACTTCAATTCATTATCTAGGAATTAGACTTAGAAACTAATTGGTACCTTGGAACTTGCATGCCTCAATGGTAGGTTTCTCGCTTTCGACAGTGGGTTTTCATTATTGACCCTTGATCGAAAGATTCCGCCGAGTGTTCGACTTCAACTCATTCATTCACATTCGTTGGATTGTACTAGAGTACCTTGGGAGTCATTGAAGTTAATGGTGATTTCCCTAACACTTGTTAACGATATACATTAATGACCGGTAATCATGTCATTTCTACCATGTTCGACTTCAGCACATATATTCGCATGGTTAGATTCGTACTATAGAGTGGTGGAAATGAAGACCCTGGGTCACACCATTCTAATCTAGGTTGCGACGGAGTATTCATGATTTGTATTGACACATAGATCCACTTTGTATGTCTAGTGGCTATGTTCAAATTTGAGTCTTTAACACATAGATCCAGATTGCATTTTTTGTGGCTATGTTCAGGTTTGAGTCATATTGGCATGGATCCACAGTGTATGCTTGGTGTCCATGACCTGTGTTACTTGACATGGATCTTTTCATGTCAGCATTTATGATTTGAGTCATATGTATTATGAGTATAGGAATTCCTACCTTAGTGATGACATATTATTGTACTGTATTTCCTTGTTTGTTGGCAGGTTTTCGACCGATTGTTCCTTATTCCCTACACACACTCGAGAAAGTATTTTAGCTATCACTCTGTTCTAACTTCATACTTTGGGGGGCTCTTTGTTACACATTATTTTCTTCATCCCTATGACCGTTAATGATGCAAACCTATATGTTGCCTTTAGAGGGGTCAGTGGCCTGAATTCTTGAAGAAAGAAGGGAGAAGAACTTTTCCTGAGAGAAGAAGTTGTATTTTCCTTTGTAAAAACCCTATTAAGGAATATCGCTGCAGGCTGCACTATAAGAAGGGTGCGACAATGCTTGATTTTCGCACCCTGCTCTAAAGCTAGATTGCGACGTTTCCGCAAAATGCACTATATCTAGGGTGTGGTGACTCCTATATGTGGGAAAAATGAGCATCTTCTCGATGCTTCTAGAAGGAGAATCTTTTATGGTGAGGTGGCCTCCAAATGGTTTGGATCTTACTCGCTTTCATGATTTAGTGGGATCATCCTAACCTCCTCACCTTATCCTCTTCAGCTTATAAAAGGAGAGGAGCTCTCCTGGAGAAAGTTAGATTGGCTTGAGCTTGAGTTTTGTAGATTGGAAATTTGGCTTGGTTAGAATGGCTTTGAGCTTTGCTTTGTCAAGATAGATTGTGAGTAGCTATCAGATCTATAGTCTCAGAATCAGTGGATTAGAAGTGTGTGGGAAGCAAGGAACTTTGGAAGTAACCTGACGACATCAAGGCATCTGGTTGTATCATTCTTCTGCATTCTTTAATACATATATAATTTTCTTTCCTATATGAATGTTATTTGTCCATATTGTATGATTCCTTGATCACGTACATAGTTTCATACAAATAGACTATGTTATTCTTGTCTTTGTTGGCTTGTGTTTATTTGAATATATTTCTCCATAAACCTTGTGACGAAGCTTTAATTGCATTGGCGAAGTTAGATATTCAATATTTAAAAGGTATGTTCTAGATCCATTTCTCATTTGATAATTTAAATCTAAGGAAAGAGTAGTGTATTGTCTTGTTTTGTTCTAGTTTCATAGTGAAGCTAGGGGGATTGATTTGTGTCTGCACTTAACAATTAGCCCGATAACAAGGATGTAATGCTGGACTTGTGAAGACAAGAGGGCGAGTCAATATATAGTGCTTCATATGACTATGGATAGTTGAGAGCATGACTATTTTTTATAGTGTTGGTTGTGTGCAATGGTAGTGGCACCATTGATCAGGTCTAGGAGAAGAATGATTAATAAATGTAGGGTTATATGGATGAGGAGTAAAGGCTATAGGACTATTGGAATCACTCTAAGTGTGGAGTTTGGAATGAGAATTATGATTTTGGGAGGATTGTAAATTAGTCCACCATTAAACTTTAAATTCAACTTCCAAGGAATGTTCGAAGTCCTGGTCAAGGGAAACACTTTCAAACATGGAAAATTTGAATCTAACAAAATCCAATACAATAGAATTAAATTTAATAATAAATACATCCTCTAGATATAGAACCTGGAGTTGAATGCAAATCCAAGTGAACAACTCAATGTACTATTGTAATGTCTTCATAGGTTCTTGATGGAGATGATACCATCTAGACAATAGATTTGTGAGGTGGCTTGGATAGTAAAAATGCTATTGGAGGGTGTAAAATAATACCTCCCAAGTGGTGATACAATGAATACCTCTTTGATATCTAGAACTTGGAGTTGAATGCAAAGCCAAGTGAACACCTCAATGTACTATTGTAATGTCTTCCTAGGTTCTTGAGGGATGATACCATCTGGACATAATATTTGTTAGGTTGCTTGGATGGTAAAAATGTTATTGAAGGGTGTGAAATGAAACCTCCCAATAGGTCCACACAATATGAAGAAATATTAAAGAACTCATGCACATAGTCGGAGGGATGGAAAGACACATTTACATTAGTACAATCAATACACTCAAGTCAAAATAGAAAGATTAAAAAGAGGATGAGCTCCTTAAGTGATATATGTTGAGTTGAGATTTGTTGGAAAGGTGGGTGCATCCTCCTTAGGGATGAAACCTAGTCTATCTCAAAGTGTGAATCTCAAGGATGATAACATTGATTTATATTTATGGTGACATAGGGGACATTTATTAAAATATTTATTTTACACAAACAAAACAAAAGATGTTATTTTTTTGAGCTAGAGATATAAGTCAACAATATAAAATAACAAGCCGATACAAATAGAAACATATTACTAAGAAGAGAATCAAACTTAGTACAAGAAAATTTAAATTGGAACTCACTTTTTTCCTGCCATCCAATTTATCAATATTGTTGTCAATGTTCATTGAATCAATCGCTAATTCGAGAAAGAATTCTACATTTCCAAGTCCTCAAAATAGGAATTTATGCACATTAAACATTAGAAAACATAAATGTTAAGGGAGAACTTAAAATGCCACATCAAATTACATTCAATAATATCTAAAAACAATATCATTAAATGGATAATAGGAATGCCTAATGAGTTCCTCTTGGTTTTGAGAATAATTTATTCTCTACTAAATATGGCCAATGACGTGAAAGTGGAAGCTCATCCCCCTCCCCCCCCCTCGCATCACTCTCAATTTACCATACCCAACCATTCATATTAATTTAAACAAAAAATGTACAACTAATAATTTATATTAATAAAAAAATTCCTCAAAATATTTACAATCAATTCCTTTTCAGTTTCTTCCTTTTAATAAAATTATTCAGTGTTGCATGACTATGCGTTGTCTCTACCATTGCACCAATTCTAGTAATACAACGTACTATTAGACGTTGTTGCACTATAGGGGCATCCACTAGAACAACATAAAGCGTTAAAAGTATATGGTTAGTTATTATTATTCATATTAGTCATTCATTAATACAAATATCATGACTCTATTTTTTACCCAGAGGAGTAATCGACACCATTGGTTGGGTTGTTGTCGGTTCCTCTCCTTTGTGAGCACCAACCTCATCTACATCCTCTTACATTCAAACAAGAAATGTTATAAGTACACCATTTGCAACTAAATATTACTAATCATCAATTATATGTACAATTGATTATAAATACACATATCGTGAAGGGTCTTCACACCAGCATAATCACGGGGTTTTTGTTCAGTACCATTGTCAAATGAACTGGGGTTGCTTGCATTCTTAGAAAAAATAGACCCATTAATTGATGTGATGAATCAACTGTCTATATATTTACTTACAAGTAATGAACAATTATAGTCTTTTCATTTTACTTACCATCTCGCCCGGAGGGTCAGTCAATTGTGTTTACCCCAATCTTTTTGTGTTTAACCACTTCTTGAAAGTTGAAATTGAAGCCAATATTCATGTCTTTTTCAGTGGGAACACTATTGAACATACCCCCCCACATTGCATAATATGATGAATTTTACTTATTGACTGCAATTTAAAAAAAAATGTATGATGATATGAATAATATCGTAAAATTATTCGGTACAATTCTATCTTTTAATATTAGGTATCCACCTTGTACAAGTTTGTGTTTCCCAAGTTTATCTAGTCTTGCATTGGTGGATTTCAACGTGTCCAGGAGCCTATGAAAATTTTCAAATATGTGCTTAGACAATACAATTTTTTCTATAGACCAACTAAAGAAAGTTTGGCATATTCAATTCAAAATATCATTTACCTTCCAAGGCTAGGTGGTGTCTTCCCTTCATGTCTCAATGCAATATCCTTTGCATCCTCCAATATATTCTTTCATTCCCTCTCGGGAATGGCGGCAAGATGATCATACTTAGGGTTTTTAACCAATTGATTCCTATATTGATCTTTGAAATATTTCAAATATGTACCCGCCTTCGAGGTGATATCTTGTTTGTTGAACGAATCACCAAACATGTTGACCAAATGGATAATAAGTTTGTCTTTCAATTATTTTTTTCTAGGAATTCCACCGTGTGTGAATGGTGGGCCCAAAAATATCTAACGCCTAATCATGCAAGGTCCTACAAAAAATGTTGTTTTATGCAAAAAGATATGATAATTAGTTTAAAATAATTTGAAAGATGCAGGTTTCAATATTTAAATAATAGGAATTAAGTAAGATATTAATAACTAATTGGGACTTGTGGCATCTTCAAGGGAACAAAGTTTTCATCCATCAAAAGTTTGACCAATATTGTTCCCATGATTTGAACACGTGTTTCTCTAGGATAACAATGTGTATACTCTTCTTCATGCAATTTTCCATCTACTAAACCATCATGTGCACCATGGTATGGCGTGAATGATGGCAGCATGCCGTGGGCCCTAAGAGATGCAATCGTTGGAGCCACACATGGAGAGGAAAATAACCTCGAAGGTATGTGGCTTGTGCCAAGGAGTTGTGGGGTGTGTGCACCACTACTACCAACAATGTCCCCACAAAGATCTTGTGTCAATTCCAAATATTTTTGTAGAAAGAAACTATTTTTAGTTTAGCTCAGATAAACATACAAAACAAAAAATCATAAATTAATATATGTCATCAATAATATATTTTAAAAATGGTGCTTACCGCATATTGATATATATTTCTCTCTAACTCTCTCATCCTTGTTGTGGTATCCTCTGTAGGCTTACAACTAGCGAATTGAAGGAGTTATTTGTTTTCCTTTCACAACCCCTTTCTAATTGTTTCAATTGAGTTGAGGAAATCATATATTTCATCACCCTGATCATCGTGCTCTAGTGTTCTCATATGGATAAACAAATAAAAAAGTTAATTGAATGATTTCCAACAATAATTCATATGAAAATCAACTCTTTACCTGCTGCGAACTGGCTGGTGCCTTCCCACGATCACCCTGCCACATGTCAAATTGTTTCATGTCTCTTGGCTACATGATACCATTTTTCAGGCTACAATACAAGTATGTATTTCAAGCTACAATATGAATGGACACTCAAATATATCATAAAGGGAGGTTTCATACAATTTGCAAATCAATGAATATACCTTATATATCTCCAACAAGAAGAAAACATGTGAACCTCAAATTCAGAGAAGATGAGGAGACAAGATAAAAAAATATGAAAAGAAGTGTGAGTATTCACATAAACTTAATAAAATATTCTTCATTAAGAAAATAATTGGAAAATCACACATACATAACAATTAATTAATTTAGGAGAGATCTAGGATTCACACAATTTTGTATGTTCTGGAATTTATATTGAATATACCTTTGAAAGGTGATTCACATAGATGAGAGGCAGATTGTAACCATCATGCACAAGAATCAAAACGTTGTCAAATATGAGTTCAAACAACGGATACACTAAGTCTTCTCATTGGAAAGTTGGGAGGAAAATTTGAATTCATCCCTTTCTGTGTTGATATTTCCCAAATGGACAATGTCCTTTATGGTTCTAGTGTCATTGGAAAGTTGGGAGGAAAATTTGAATTCATCTCTTTCTATGTTGATCTAGCCCGAATGGACAATGTACTTTATGGTTCTAGTGTATTTGGCATAACATTGTTTGAATTTGATATATTCAAACTTCTATAATGCATCAATGGCTAAATGCAAACCTATAATTAGAAATCATTGTTTCTCTGTATGTTATAATTTCATTGACACTGAAGTTGATATGATTACATAAAATTACAAAATATTAAAACCTACATAAATGTACATTAACAAACAATTCAAATCTGAAGGTGAACATCTATCAACAAAGGTCCATAATTCATATACAATATCTTGCATCATTTTCTCACTGCGAAGCAACAGAGGAAAAAATCTTCAAACAGAAGAAGAGGTTGTTACACCTTGAAAATGTAGTGTTCTAACTTCTCCAACTCTATATAAATTAGGGAATACCTATGATCCCTGGGTTAGAAAGGATTGGCTGCACTTTGTATAATATAACACAACTCTTATAGTGGAAAAATTATCACTTCAGTGTTTCTTATAACACAAGTTAAAACAACCACAAGAATTGAATAGCAAGATGCAAAATTAAATAATTTGGCAAAATCATAAGTTACCAGGACATGGATACAAATACACTAGCTTTTTGAAAATCCAGGATCAAAATATAGTAGGAAAATGGATAGTACAAAAGATATAAAAATATTTTTTATAATTTAAAAAAAAAATCATACTTTATAATTTTATAAGGCAGTTATTTTGATCCTTGACAAATTTGTAGACTGAATACATAAATATTTGGGATTTCTACCAGATGCAAAAATTGGCAAACATAAAGTTTGAAGTGTTCATGTTTCAAAAAAAAATTATGTAAGAAAAAATGGATAAGTGCAAGTGTTAATGTGGAACATAATCCCAACATAATGATATTTTTCTTCCATCAATGCCCCCTACAATGTTGTAAGATAGAAATTAGGGGAGTTTTCAAATGATACGGATTTTGGCTTTTCCTTGATATTTGGGTGACATTGATGGTGTGGGGTCTCCTCTATTACTCAGGCTAAGGTCTCCTCTATCACACCTCTGTCTCACTGTCATTCCTATGTCACTCTTTGTCTCTCTCTGTCTCACCAAGTCTCCTATTTTGGATCTTGTGGTCGGGGTCGGGTTGGTCTAGTCAGAATGATTCAATGTCAGGGTCTCGATCCTATCTGGAGGGTTTTATTTGTCGTTTTATTTGGTTTTGCAATTTGATACATGTTTTCAATTTTGGTGGGTTTTATAAAATATGTATTATTAAAACGCCATATAATATAACAAATATATTATATAGTTTATATTATCTAATATAAATTGTACTATATAAAAATTATATAATACAATTTATAATAAAGTTTTATATATAAGACAATTTATATTAATTTTTTATATATATACAATTTATATTAGGTGTTAACAATTTTGGGGGTTAACTAGGTGTAAGGGGTTAATGGAATTAGGAGTTACCAACGTTAGGGATTAGGTGTTATAGATATAAGTGCTTAGGCTAATATGGTTTTGTAGGTTAGTGAGTTGGGCATGATATAAACGATCACAATAATATGATCTAAAGTTGTTACATGGATTAGGGATGTCATCATTGATGATGATGATGATGATGACAATGAAAACTATAATAGTGATGATGACAATTATGATCATGAAGATGACGTTGAAAATGATGGAGAAAATGACATTAATGATGATGATGACTGTGACAATGAAAATGATCATGTTGATGATGAAAAATATGACGATGATCACGATGATGAGAGTGACAATGCAGGGAAAAAATGTTGATGGCATTGACAATATTGATGATGAAAATGAAAATGATGATGACGATGACAATGACGATCAAAATAATGTTGATGATGATAATGACAATGAAAATATTGATCACGATGATGACGATGATGGTGATGATGAAAATGGAAGACGATGTTGAATATGGAAATGTTGATGTTCATGATGATGATGACAATGACAATGATGACGATCATGATGAAAATGATGATGATGCTGATAATGACAATGGAGGAAAATGATGATGGAATTGATGATCTTGATGATGATAATGAAAATTAAAATGATGATAATGATGACTAAAACATTGATCATGATAACGCCGACAATGCCACCTCAAATATTTACATTCAATAATATCTAAAACAATATCACTAAGTGGATAATAGGAATACCTTGATGAGTTCCTCTTGGTTTCGAGAATAATTTATTATCTACTAAATAGGGTCAATGTTATCCACATTTTCGGTTATCAAGATGATATTATGATTATGTCATGATAATAGAAGATCAAACTCTTCATTAAGAACTTTTTCCTAAAGAAGGTTACACTTGTCATTTTCTCAAAAATCATATTTTGAAAATAGTCTGCAGGCTACATATATACTCTCCTGCGAGAATCCTTAATTCCCGCATGCTGCATTCAGCTTGACTGCGGACTTCCCGCACTGTGTCAATGGTTAGAGTGCGAACATGTTTCTAAAGGAGGAAAGTGAATAAGTTATCGATCCTTCTAGAAGGAATCTTCTAGAAGGGTGAGTTGGAGTTCGAATGGTTGGAAAAATACTGATTTTCCAGATATCTTGGGATCATTCCCTATCCAAGTAACTAATCAATATTCTCCTATATATTGAGGAGATTTCTTATGGAAAGAGTTAAGAAGAACAAGAAGAAGAAGCAAGCTAGCTAGAGATTGATTGGAGAACTTGTGCAAGACTGTATGGAGGATTGAAGCTACAGCAGCAAGAGACAATAAGTAATCATATGTGGTTGAACTTCTTCATGCATGAGCAAGTGTGTGTGTCAGAGCTAGGAGCCATCGAAAGGAGGTCTACGACATCAAGGCTCAGGTTGTATATTTCTCTTTCAGTTAATGTAATACATGAATATGTCCCTTTCCCATAATGATGATGTCATCTTATTACATGATTCCTTGATCACATGTATAGACTAGGTATTGAATATATTAATGC
>ML789890.1:263874-287764 GCA_009831015.1 Picea engelmannii | reverse complement strand
GATGATGATGATGACGACGATGATGATGATGAAAATGACTATGATGACGATGATGATGATGATAACCATGAAGATGATTGTTGGGCCCTTAATTTTTGGATTTGAAGTTGCACAAGAAGGACTACAATCCAATTTTTGGTTAAACATGAGTTGCACAAGCTACATAAAGAGCTGGACAATGGAGCAATTAAAGGAACATATATTGGTTGCGAAAAGGGATAGCGCAACACCAACAAGGGAAAACAAGTTACAACAGAACAAGAAAGAATGTGAGCCCAAAGCTAGAAGATTTTTCTCAACTTATATATATGAGATGTATACGATTGTAAAAGGGTTCTTGTTGTTGGATATTGTTGATAGGTTGGGTTTTTATATTGTTAGCCAGATGTTGTGGGGTTTAGTTGAGAAAAGGTTATGTAATTGGAATCTGTATATAGTTTTGGGTAGATAGAGCTCTGCGACATGAGTCCAAAGCCAGAAGTCTGTGATAGAGTACTAACTTGTATCTCTGAGATTGTATCTGATAAGTTTTATTGTTAATATATGAAGAAGGACCCTAAATTTTGAATTATAATGTGTCATTCTGTGTTTACTCTTATGCATTGTATCTTTACAATACTCCTTTATGCTTGATAAGCTCCATATGATATATCTGTGTATGAATTATTTTCACAACTTAAGTATCTTTAGTTCCTGTGTGTATGAGCTTAGATCTATTCTGTAGTTATCATGTCTTGTGCAAGATCATGGTGAATCTTGAAGGCTCTGGGAACCCACCTAAGTATTCTCCTTTCCCTTCCCTATCCTTCTGTCTTGGTTTCACTTCGAGTGAGACTTCTTCTCTTCGAAGGAGATGAAAATTCCAATGCTCTAGACTACTCGGTACCTTTTGTTGGTAACCTGAGAAGGACATTGGTCTGATCAATTCCACACCAACAAAATGGTTTTGTTGTTGGGACCTACGTTAAAAGGGAACTTGTAGGGAGAATTCTTTCGTGGATTCATAGATCTAATATTCACCAATGGGGGGATAGAAATTGCAATGCCTTCATATGGAAAGAAGTGGAGGTGAGAGGAAAATATGTGAAAGATGTGCGAGAGGTAGTCTTTTACTCAGAAGGATCGAGCGACCAGTACGAGATATTCTAGGTTAAGTTCTTGGAAGAACTTTTCCACTCGATAGATAAGCTCCAAGAAGCTCCATAATTACAAGAATGAGTCAAGAGGACATGTACTTGGGATACAAAAGAGATTTCAACACTTCATTGACTGGATTGTCCAGTCACACGAGTGATTGATTTCTGGGTCAATACGACATTAGAAGGATACATTATTGAATTTGCAGCTGAGAATCACCAATCTTTTTCATGAGAAGAAGAAGATTTCAAGAAAGACACAAGAGGAATATTGTTGAGAGAAATCCCCCTGTGGATTAAGGTTTTCCTGATGGAAGAAGGGATGCTGACTATGTCGTCGAATGAGATGGTGGCATAAACACCCTTTCTTTGGGTAGGGAGAGTTTGGGGTTGAGTCATGGCCTGAGAGAGGGTAGAGGGTTCTTTGACAAATTAGGGAAAAAATAAGAAATGGACTCAAGAGATGAGAGAGCCTTGAAAAGAGCCTCCATCGTTGAGAAGTGGTGGCACGATAAGATAAAGAAAGCAACCAAATAGTTTGAGAATTTGCGGAAAGAAGTCAAAATAGGAAAATTAGAGGACGAACAGATGGAAGAGTTGTGGAAGATGAGAAGACAGGAAAGACTGGCCAGTCAAAGATTAAGTGAGAGAGAAGTGTAGAGAGAAAGAAGTCTCGAGGAGAGTGGACAAGAAGGAGAAGGTGTAGAAGCAAGGGAGAAGGAAGCCGACATGGATCTTGAAGAGGAAAGAGAAGATTCAGCCCTGATGCTAGAGAATATCAGGAATATGGCTAAAGAGACCGCTCCAGAGGAAGAGAACGAGACCCCCTAGATCAAAGAAACTCGCCCCAAAGCCAGTGGTGCCAGCTCCGAATCACCCATACCCCAAGTGTCTTCTATACAAGTGGTAACTTCGATACTACCTTCTTATGCTAATTTTTTTCCAGTACAACTAGTTAGTCAGTCACAATTGGGAAGTGCGAGTACAGGGAGAATATTGGGATCCCTTGGTAGGTTGGAACCAGGAACGTTAGGTTTTATTTTGATAGGAGCAACAATATCAAAAACTAGTAATGCTGGAGGTTCGATTTATTGATACCCATAATTATGGGGTAATGGAGATGAAGATGTTGAGAAACATTGGTTCTTGTGTGAAGCAATATAGAGGTCTAGAGGGACTCTAGATGTGAATAAATTGGTTGAGTTCCAGAATACCTTGAGAGGTCGTGCTCTCAAATGGTACATGAAGGTTATTGAGCTAGGAGTGCCAGGAATGCAAGGTCAAGCGATCACACTTGAAAAGGTATGGGAAAGGTTCATAGTGGAGTTTAAGCTACCTCAGTCAGAACAAAAAGCTCTATCTGAGTTGTGCAAGATTCAAGAAAAGGGAAGGTGAATCAACCTAGGAATATAGCCAAAAGTTTAAAGATGCTATAGGGAGGTTAGCGCATCCAATTCATGAGGAACATCAAAGAGAATGGTATATTCAGGGATTTCTACCTCTGACATAGATTCCATTAATGCAACAACGGATATCCACTTTGACAGATGCCTTGGAACAATAAATGAAGATTGAAGCCATGGCAGGGTATCTGGGGAGCCTGAAAGTGGCCAGACCCCTAGTAGATGAAAAATTGGTTCAATTACAAGGGAAAATATCAATGCTTACATAAAATATTCAAGAATTGATGATACCTAGACTAGGACAACCGCAGGTCTGGTGTACCAGATGTTACAAAGAAGGACATATGGTGAACGAATGTCCACAAATGAGGGGAATGGGACCTCCTCATAATCCGATGGGAACCTCACTAGGAGCCATGGGAGGAGTTGCGCAAGTATCTATGAATTTACCATTCCATAACCCCACCCCATATCATGTTTTTTCAGGTAGCCAAGTAGCGCCAACAATCGAGTATTGCGAGATTTTCCGAATCCATGGGCATGGGCCAAAACAGTGCCCCATTATTCAGAAGTATTCAACAGTACCAAATACTGAACATTGTGATTTTTGCGCATCTAACACACATACTACCAATCAGTGTAGAGAATTGGATGCACTTGTGGACAGTTTTGATCGAACAACATTCAGGGTGAATGAAACCCCTCAGGGATCGGGAAGAGGTCGAGGAGGTGGAGCCGTAGGAGACTTCAGAGGAGGAAGAACCAGGGGAAGAGGACCAAGTAGATGCTACAACTGTGATGAGCAAGGAAATATGGATAGAGACTGTCCTCATCCAAGGCAACCATGGTGCTCTCTCTACATAACCAATGGGTAAGAAATTGAAGACTACCCGGAACTAATTGCAAAATGGGAAGATCGGGTATGTCAATGAGGAACTAACCTTGTCAGTTTAGAAATCAATAGAGTTATTAGAGGTGAACTTTCCAACCTTAATATCGTCACTCGAGGAGGGGAAAAGACTAGAGCTGATGCTGATAATTTACCTCAGATCCAGAAAGCAACACCTAAGGAAGACAAGTATGATCCTCTGAAACAAAATTTGTTCTTTAAAAACACCATAGAAGTATTTCATAATATCCCTAGCCCTAAGATGCAAGATAAACCCCCCCAGCCTATTGTTTACCCTAATATTTCACAAGTCCCTGCTTCACCCCCTGCATATAGAAACCCTGTAGTCATGATGAGACAATCAGAGCAACCTCAAAATGTAGTTGACCTTTGGTTTTAGTTATTTTTTGATATTATTGGGAATGACCAGTTAACAGAAAATTTGCGCAATGCGCTATACCTAGTTCTAGGGAATGAAGAACCCACATAAGCAATAATAATCACTAATATTCCTGAGAAGAGTACTCAGAGAGTGTAGAGAAGGAAAGTACGAACTGGAAAAGAGTTTAGATTAGTAACCTAGCTAGACGAGTTTGAGATTAAGGATGTTATGTTAGATCTAGGATCTGATGTTAACATACTATCTAAAAATACTTGGGAAGCCTTAGGAAAACCCCAGTTGACATATTCCCCAATCCAGCTAAGAATGGCCAATCAATATTGTATTTTCCCAATAGGAAGACTGGAGAATCTGGAAATAGATGTTACGTGAGTGAAGACTGTAGCTGGTTTTGAGGTAATCGAAATCATGGGGGATAAGGACCTTTATCCTACACTACTTGGTATTTATTGGGCCTATGAAAACTATGCAGTGATTGACCTAAAGAAAGACACTATGAAATTTGAGGCAAATGGAATCAAAGTAGTTCAACCCTTGGATCTATATGTAGGCCCCCGATGTACGGAGCCAATGGAAAACAATATGGAGGGAGAAGACTTGGATCGGTTGTAAACTATAACAACAGGAACAAGAGAAGATTACATAAAGCCTACTTCTAATGGATTAGTAAGTCGGACGAGTATACAATCAACAGACGAATATTCAAAACTAGCATTTGACAGTTGGCAGCAAGGATCATACAAATATTTTCAAGAAGATGCACAACTGTCAAGAAATTAGATGGGATGGAACCGAGGTCAAAGAACACCCAATATATGATGGTACCTTAGGAATTGACAATTTTCTTCTCAGCATGGAAGAAAAGGGAGTGGAGGATCAAAGGATCTTAGTGTTGGATTTATCCCTCTAGGACACCCCTGTTAGATGGTAGGCCAATCACAAAGACTTACTTGAAAATTGGGACGATGTGAAGCAAGCTATCAAATATAGATTTCAAGATAAGGAGAAGATGGAATAAGATATGCGGATGGATTTCCAAGTTGTGAAACTCTTCAATGGATAGTCTGATCCTAAAGCACATATTGAACAATGTGTGACACAGTGGCAAGTTGCAGAAATACCATCTCGCTTCTGGGTTCAAGTATTTTCCCACTCACTAGGCCCAATCTCGAAATCTTGGTTCATGCATGAAGAAACCAAAAGATAGACCAACGACTAGCAAACGTTGGCAGATCACTTTTGCAATGACTTCTCGTTTACAAGTAAGTACCATGAGCTTGTAGTAGTCCTGCAAAGAATTAAAGAATTCCTTTTTACAGACACTAGTAAACAGAAATCGGACCTAGTGGTATGCACAAAGCATAGTCAAGAAATTCAGACTAATATTCACCTAAACTTAGACAAGAGACCTATAGAATGTTATAATATTGAGAAGGATTTGGAAAGCCCAAATGATTTAGAAGAATTGAAAAACTTAGCCATTAAGGAGACATAAGGGAACAAAGAAATCCAGAACATCATACCTACCTAGACTGATGGTTCTTATAATCACCCATTGAAGTTGCACACAGTCAATATAGGGACCACAAAGCAACCTAAGATAGCCATGGCGGGAGATTACTAGGATGAGCAAAATAGTCAAGAAATATAGAGTTTCTTGGGAGAATATGAGGATTTGTTCCCAAAGACATTTTCAGAGTTAAAAGGGATTAAAGGAGTTATGGGAGAGATGAAAATTGAATTAAAACCAGGATCGAAGCTTGTGAGGCATACACCAAACCTTCTTAACCCCAGACTGAAAGACAAGGTTAAGAGGGAAATAGACAAGATGATGGAAGTTGGACATATTTTTGCAGTGGAAGAAGTAGAATGGGTCAGTCCAATAGTCATCCAAAGAAAGAAAGGTACAAAGGATATTAGGGTCTGTGCAGACTACATAATCCTTAACTATGTCTGTGTGCATGACTCTTTTCCAACACCTTTTACTAATGAGGTGCTAGAATAGGTTGCGGGGAAAGAATCTTACTCATTTACAGATGGATTTTCAGGGTATCACCAAGTAAGGATTGCTGAAGAGGACAAAAATAAGACCACATTCATAACATAATGGGGGTCTTTTGCATACAATGTGATTCCATTCGGCCTAAAGAACGCCCCTACATTTTTCTCTAGAATTATGATAACAACTTTCTGAGAATTGTTTCACAAGTTTATATAATTTTATATGGATGTTGGACAATATAAATTCTGCTCAAGGAACATGTAGCGCTACTACGTCTGATGTTTGATAGATGTAGAGAATTGCAGATATCATTGAACCTAAGAAAGTGTATCTTCTGTGTGCCACATGGAACGTTTTTAGGCCACATAGTATGCCGAGAGGGAGTACTGGTAGACCCAACAATTTTTTTGGTTATTGTGAACATGCCGCCACCTACGAGTGCTAAGCATTTTCACTCCATGCTAGGGAACACAGGGTACTATCGTAGGTTTATCAGAAGATATGCAAGTATCACTACACCTCTGGAAAATATACTAAAGAAGGCTGAAGTGTTCCAATGGACCCAAAAATGTGATAAACCATTTGAGACCCTAAAGGAGAATCTCAACACTACACCTATTCTGATATTTCCAAATTGGGAAAACGAATTTCATGTCCACATAGATGCTTTAGGTATTTCCTTGGGAGCCAACTTAGTGCAACCAAGAGATGGAACCATGGATCATCCTAATTATTTTACGAGTAGGAAGTTGTCATAAGTTGACCGCAACTATACAATGACAGAAAGGGAGGGTTTAGCTATGATTTATGCCTTGCAGAAGTTTAGACATTATTTGTTAGGTTCTCATTTTAAGTTCTTTACTGATCATCATGCAATAAAATATCTAGTTAAAAAACCTGTGTTGGAAAGGATAATTTGTAGATGGTTGTTACTGTTTCAGGAATTTTCTTTTGAAGTGATCATTAAGCTTGGAAGATGTAACGTAGGGCTTGATCACCTGTCTATATTAGAGTTAGGGGAAAGTGGTGGAGTAGTTGATGATCAATTCCTAGATGCAAACCTGTCCCAGGTTGAGGCCATACCAAAATACCTGGAAGACATATCAGTCTTCTTAAGTACATGGGCCTACCTAGAAACATACTCCACAACCCAGAAAAACCATATGGTGGTTATAGCAGCGGACTATCAATTGATTGCAGAGAAATTCTATAAATTGGGACTAGATAGTATCCTCAGGCAATGTGTCTTGGATCATGAAAGACAACATATATTGTGGGAGTGCCACAATGGAGTTGTGAGAGGTCATGTGGGAGGAAATACCACTGTGTAGAAATTCCTCCAAGATGGACTATGGTGGCCCATGCTCTTCAAGGATGCAAAGGCATATTCTAGATCATGCAATGTTTTTCAAAGTGTGGGTAAGTCATCATGATGAGATGAATTTCCACTTCAACCAGTTTGAGCCTTACAAGAATTTGAGAAGTGGGCAGTTGAGTTCATTTGGTCGATTAACCCCACAACTAAGAATTCAAAGGCTAGGTACAATATTATTGTAACTGACTACATTAAACGTTGTGCTGAGGAAGAAGTTGTTCAGGATTGTTCGAACGATACTACTTTTAGGTTCATTTTTGAAAATATTATCACTCGATTTGGATGTCCTAGAAGTCTGACCAGTGATCAGGGAGATCATTTTATCAGTAGTACCATAGCAAAGCTTACAACAGAGTTATTGAACCAACATCATAAAATTATCCCCTACCATCTGCAAGCCCATGGAATAGTAGAGCCATTTAACAAGATTCTTGGGAGAGGGTTAATGAAGGTTTGTTGCACAAACATGGAGGATTGGGATGACAAAGTTCCAACAATTTTATGGGCTTACAGGACAACCACAAAGAAACTCCATAAATAGAATTCATTTCAACTATTCTATGGGAAAGATGTTTTGGTACCTGTAGAATTCATTACTCCAAGTTTGTACATTACACAGATTACACACATGTCGGAGGAAGAATCAATTGCGCAGAGGCTCATGCAGTTATGAGAACTTGAAGAGACAAGGTTTTTAGAAGAATTTCATCAATCAATTGAGAAATCAAGGAAGAAATATTGGCATGACAGACACATTAAGACTAAATTATTTTTGCAAGTGTTATTGGATAAATCGATAGGTGCAGACACTAACAGATCTCCCTAGATCCACCTGGATCTAGAACAAAACAGGATAGGACACAACTCTTTCCCTAAGCTGTAGTCATTAAATCTACTAATAAGAAGGAATGAGTGACATACCTTTATATCACTTCCTTAGGTCTCTGTTGTTCCTGCTTTGCTCCGGTGCTCTTGTGAAATCAGGTCCAAGACAACACAAACCAACCAAAGTGATGATAACAAAGAATATTCAATGTCAACCTATGCATATGATCAAGGAGTTATGCAATAAAATAAGAGTGATTTTATGGGAAAGGGACATGCCGTTGTATTATATTAAATGAAAGTAGAAAATACAACCATATCGCCTTGATGTCGCAAGCTTCCTTTCATTGACCCTTGGTTCCAACACACACACTTGCTCTATGTTTTCATGAAGAAGATCTAGTACAACTTGATAGACCAAATAGAGTCTTCAAGCTTCTATCCAAGCAGATTTCTCCACACAATTCTTTCACCAATTCTTCATTCAATCTTTCTTAACCTTTTCCATGAGAAACCTTTCAATATATAGGAGAAGGAGAGATGGTTAAATGGATGAGGATGATCCCACTAAATCTGAGAAGTCAGTAGGATGCCAACCATGTGAATGCCAACTCATTTTCTAGAAGATTCCCTTCTAGAACTTTCGTGACCTCTTCTCTTTTCCAATCTTTGAAACAGGTTCACACCCTACCTATAGAGAAGACTACGAATAGTTCGCACCCTAAGTGTGGGTTTCCTATGAGAATGAAGGATTTTTGCACCCTATAACATAGGCAGCCCGTGAACTCATCTTAAAAATGTGTTTTTTGGAAGAAGACAAGAGCCACTTTTCTCAGGCAAAAAGTCCTTGTGGGAGCCTGAATGCATCACTTGTAGAGACATCACCAGAGTGACCAAAATAATGTGTAAGATAATGCCCCCCAAAGTATGAGGTTGGAACTTGTGACAACCGAAATACTTTGTAAAATGCGTGTGTGTGTCAGAAACAAGGAGCACACCTAATCGGAAACCTGTAAACAATGAAGCATCTGCAGAATATAATACCAGTTCTGAGGTAGGCATTCCCATGCTCAGATCACAAATGAATGGAATCATAAACGTAGGTCATGGCCACCAATCATACACCATGGATCCATGTTTTCAAAATGCTACATAGCCACCAGGAATACATTGTGGATCTATGTGAGAGGACTTGAATAATGACATAGCCACGTGACATACAAAGTGGATCTTTGTGCCGATACAAATCATACATACTCCATCGTAGCCTGGATCAAAAAGATGATACCCAAGGTCTTCAATCCCGTCACCTGAAAGTAGGAATCTAGCCATGCGATTACATGTGTTGAAGTCAAACATGGTAGAAACCACTTGATTATCGGTCATTGATGAAAAATGTTAACAAGTGCGAGGGAAATCACCATTGATGTCAATGACTCCCAAGGTATCAAAGTACAATCCGAATGAATGCGAATGAATGAGTTGAAGTCGATAACTCAGCGAAATATCTCGATCAGGGATCAATGATGTGAAACCCCTGTTGAAAGCGAAGAGGCCTGCCATTAAGGCATGCAGGTTCCAAGGTACTAAATGATTTCTAAGTCTCATTTACAGATAATGAATTGGAGTTGAAAGAACAAGACTCGTCACAGGAGGGCCTTGATGTATCCCCCATCAATGACAAGAAATAAGTAATAGATTTTGAGGGTGAAACAAAGTATGAATACGGGTTGAAATGGACACAGGGAAGGCTGACATAGTAAGAATGGACAACTGCATATGGCCGACTCAATAGAGAGCTCGTGTGAACTTCTCTTGAACATATGAACGACACGACCAAGGACTTGGTAGCATTGACTCAAAGATGACCCAAGATATGACCTTGTAGCAAGTCAAATGAGAGACAAATGGATTTCCCAACCCGGATTCAAATGACGAATAGGGGGTGTCATGTTCAAGAGTGACGCTTACTGCCATTAATATGAATATGAAAACATATCCCTTTCCCAAAATTTCCCCCACCATTTCTGGCGAGTACCTCTTTATTTTTACACAAGATTGAGGAGGATAACATATGCTTGTTGATGTAAGCTCATCCTTTGAATAAGTCCCTCAGAGTATATTTAACGAACCCTAGGAAGGAGTGGTTTGGTCCCATTGCGGGTCTTTCAATGTTTGTTTAACGAGTCCAAGGATACAAAACTTGGGGTTTTTTTCATGTTTTGAGAGTCTGAAAAACACTTAAAGAGAACTCTCCCAGTTCCTTTTTCATAAAAGAGTTTGACAAGACCGAAAAAGTGATAAAATATCACCCATCGAACGTTTTCTTCAAATACTTTAACGAGGGTGAAAATAAAAAGATCGCTCGACAATCTTTTCGTTTTTATGGAGTGTGAAAAGAGATTAAAAGATACTCCTTTATGTTCATCATTTTCGTGTTACCATGACGAGTACGAAAAGACGAGAAAAAGTATACTCGGTTACGTTCTCATATATTTTCAAGTGCGAGAACGAACGAAGACTGAGCTCGAGGTTTTTTCTAAAAAACCCTAAAAAAGTAGTCGTACATGCGACAAAAAGAAAAAACACCCGTACGCCCTCATTCGGACTTTGAGGTTGCTATATCTGCGAAAAAACACACTCACAAAGCTATTAGGCTATTAGGTTTTATAAACAAAGAAATAAAAATAATATAAAAAATCAATAAAAAAATAGTAAAAAGTGAATAAATATGGGTGAAAAGGACTTTTTACCATTTCATTGTTACTTTGCCAAAAACTTGTCCAACATACCTCATTTTCCCCCAAATTTCTTTGCTCGATTGTGGGAGGCACAAGCGATCATTCAGTGAACGGTTTCAGCCAACGAGGTAATCTCTTTATTCTCTAACTTTTCCATGGTTTGTTTTTGGTTTTTATTGGCAATTTTTTGGGTTTTGGGTCCATTTTAGGGTCGGAACATGCACCCAAGCACTCTCCCAGGAGGGCCATGTGGGACCTGCGAGAATCTAAGATTCTCACAGGTGGCCTTCAGGGAACTTGCGAGAATATCACACTATGCAAAAGGTCCACCTGCGGGTGCCGAAAAATGGATTTTAAGGTGAGGTTTTGCTCAATAAAAATTATGCAAGAGTTTAAAACAAGTTGTTGACTTCCCTCTCATGGATTTTTTGCAGGTGTTTGACCATCACGATGTTGGAATGGAGAGAAAGAGAACATGAGGAGGATGATGCCATTGTCGGGAATGAACCGGGTTCAGTCGCTGCCCTCTGGGACTGTGGGCTCTTGAAATTTTTCAGGATTCCAGGCATGAGAGCCCAACTCGGGTTGTTGGAATACCTAGTCCACATGTGGGACCTATATCAACAGTTATTTCACGTGGGAGTGCATACGCCGACACTAGATATCGAGGATATTTGTTTTCTAATAGGGTTGTCATGGTGTGGATACCATTCTTCTTTGACTAGAGGTAGAGGCGACGGACTCCCTATGAGCAAGTATTGTCACCAATATTGTTTTCCCAAGGCAGAAAGAAGCAAGGGTAAGATTTCCATTTGGGGGGTCAAATATCTAACCCTACGAACCATCTTGTTTACTATTGCATGCATGGCTGGGAGCGTGGCTCCTCACATGGCTCTCCAGAGCTATTTCCAATACACCATAGAGTTCACAGAGCCTCGGGTCTTCAACTGGTCGGATGTAGTTCTACGCAGTATGAAGAGACAATTGACGAAGTGCAAAAAGGGTGACTTGAAGCAGTTTGGGTACGGGTCACTTTTGGTGTCATTCTTCCTCGAGAGGGTCCCACTGCTACGACTACACGTTGATTGGGGTTTACCGGCCCCACAGGATCCAAGGATGTTGAGGTGGTGTAACCTCATGGCTCAACATGTAGCAGGGCCTACAATCAAGTATAATGATTCATTTTTTGACTGGTTGAGGCCCTAGATGCTGATGATCGATGACTACGCATATGTTGGTTTGGATTTTCGAGGGGATCCAAATTTGGCCCTGCCTGAGGATGCTCAGTGGGGTGATAAGAATTACACATGTTGTTCGTTTTAAATGTTTTTGAAAATTTTATCATATGAAATTTTGTTATGTTTATCCAAGAACTAATCAATTTTTTTTTTTTTTGATGACACAGATGTGGGGCCATATCAACCTCCAGGAACGTCTCCCATTCAACGGTGAGGAGAAGCGGCTCCAGTAGCGATATGGGATGTCAAAGACTACGAGGCAGTGGAACAAAACTTGGAGGGGTTGATCGCGGATGTCCCAGATATTGCTATTAGGGAGATCTCGAGACGTTACCAACGCCATACTGTGGTTTTGTCTGAGTCTCTCAGTTAATTTCTCCATAGAGTATCCCAAGAAGTTGTGTGTTATCATGAGCGTCATCCATGATGCTAGTTTGCAGAAGCTATGGGCTTCATATTTTGAGATTTTGATCCTTGGACAGAAAATTTTTGTAAAAACGTTTGATTGTTATATACATATATACGGCTTCTACCGACTTATTTTTTGTTTTGTTATACATGTGATGTGTGATTGGTTTATAAATGTCCCAAATGTCTGTCTAACACATAGTTGGCTAATGCATCAGTCAATGTATTTAGACATCTAGGAATGTGCTGATATTCGATATAATCAAAATAACATTCCAAGAGGCAAATTTGTAAATATACCCATAATAAAGTAGGACTTTGGATAGCATAGACATTACTTAACTATAGTACTACTAGCTGAAAATTGAGTCATATAACCAGGTGGTGGATATCAAGCGAAATAGCATCAAACAACAATTCGATGATGGCACTATATTTTGCAATATTATTGGTCATACAACCAAGGCACACAACTCGTAGACTGATAAGTTCGTTTGTAGGTGCATAAATTGCCCATGCAACAGAAGCAAGGTTCTAAGTACTACGGCTAGCACCATTGGCGAAGCCAATGTGCGGTGGAGAAGACTCCGACATTTGGAAACCAAGCACAATGCAAGATAAGAGGTCGAGGGTAGAGACCAAATAACGAAAAATGATGCTAAAGTAACAAAAATTATGATACAATAAAATACAAGAACTCACGCACATGTGATCTTAAGCATAGTACTTCTTTAAGTACAACCCATTTCTGGGTTCACTCAAAGGGATATCGTCATAGTCCACCAACTCATAAGCTCCTTTCTCCAAAACTCGTCTGACTATATAAGGACCTCGCCACATAGCTTTCGATTTTTCGGCTCCTAGCATATCCCAATCTTGTTCGTAAAGGAACTAGATCACCTTCGGAGAAAATTTATGGCTTGACATGTTTGTCGTATTGGGCTTTGATGCGTTTCTTCTAGGATTCTATAACTAGGGTGGCGTTGCGACGGGTTTTGTCTAATTGCACGAGATACAAAAGACGTTCTTCTTCGGCATAAGTGTTTGGGAGAATTTCGATGGCTAGTTTTAGGGAGGGTATCTCACATTCAATCGACAAGATGGATTCTAGACCATAGACTAACTGGAATGGTGTAAACCTGGTAGCATACTTAACGAATGTCCGGGAAGCCCACAATGCTGAAAACAACATCGTGTGCCAACTCGTTTTGTGAATCCCTATCATTCGTTGAATCATAGTAATGAGGATTTTGTTTATTGCTTCAACTTGGCCGTTGGCTTGTGGGTAATAGGGTGTTGAGTTTTCATGGCGAAGACCCAACGTTTTAGTGAGTTCGGACATCATGAAGTTTATAAAGTGGCTACCGTGGTCAGTAACAATAGCTTGAGGAACACCAAACTGAGCAATGATGTGATTGAATATGAATAATGTTGCAGTCCTTTCGATATTGTCGAATGTTGGCATTGCCTCGACCCATTTCGTAAAATAATCTACGACTACAATAATGTATCCATGCCCCCCAGTCGAGTGAGGGTGACATGTCATGAAATCGATACCTCATTTTGTAAAAGGACCAACAGAGACCACAGGGTGTGATCGTATTTTATTGTTGTAGGTTTGGAAAATGTGGCATTTTAGACGACAATTATACAATCGTTGAATAAATAAGGCCAAAAATACCCTGCTTGTAAGATCTTTTGGGAAATAGCATACCCAGACATGTGACCACCACAGGCTCTAGAATGGCAGTCATTTAGGGTTTTCTCAGCTTCGTCAAATGTGAGGCAGCGTCGAAAAATGGAGTCAATCCCACAATGATAAAGAGTATCACCGAGGATAATATACTAACGGGCTTGGCAGTGTATTTGATGGCGATCAGTGCTAGAAAAATTAGGCTGGAAAGTCTGGGTTTGGAGATATATGATGATATCTATGTACCAAAGGTCATCGGAACTAATCAGGAAAAGGGATTCATCGGGTAATGAATTTGCTGCTAAATTTTCCATCTCAGAGTAGGGAAGGTCGCATATCAACTCAACAAACACCAAGGATTTCTTGGGCTTAGCGCATTCGAATTCTAAGTCAAACTCCTCGAGTATTACGATCCATTTGGAGTATTTTCCCCCTAGCAATTGGCGTGTAAGAATGTGCTACATAGGGTTACAGTTAAAAATTACCGTAGTCTAGCGAGAAAGGATATAGTGCCGAAAATGTTGAACAACTTCGACAGCTACCAAGGCCAGTTTTTCAACATGTAAATACTTGGTTTCGGTAATCGTGAGACTTTGACTCAAGCAATAGATGACATGTTCATCATGAGAATCATCCTCCTAGACGAGAACCATAGCGATGGTATAGTCCGAGGTTGCGAGGTAAAGGAAATAATCCCAACTATAATCCGATGGGAAGAGTAGTGGGGTACGTGTCAAAGACAGTTTCAAAGCTTCGAAAGATTTATTGGTAGTGGTATCCCATAAGAACTCAGAACCTTTCTTGAGCAGTGGCATAAATCCAAGAGTTACCTCAACATAGTTCGGGATGAAATGAAGGAGAAAGTTTTCCTTCCCTTGCAAACTTTGTAACTGGCGAAGTGAGGAAGGAGGAGGAAGATTGAGAATCGCCTCGACCTTCAAAGGATCCACCCGAATCCCTTGACGTGAAACAATAAAGCCCAGAAGTCGGCTGGATTCTACGCAAAAAACACATTTGTGGGGATTCAAGGATATACGGTAAAACCAACATTGAAGGAAAATGGCGCGAAGGTGTATTGGATGATCTACACGGTGCATGGAATGAGCAGGTAAGTCATCGAGATATGGCTGCACGATGTGCTTTATACCATGAAAGGTGTAAGACATAGCATGTTGCAAATTTGCATTGGCATTCTTTAAACCGAATGGAAGTTTTCAGTAGGTGAAAGTGCCCGAAGGACAAATAAAAGCGGTCTTGTGTTGGTCCGTAGGTATGATATTGATTTGATTATATCTGGAGAAACCATCCATCAGAGAGAAGATTTCACTTTCGGCACAATCGTCGATGATTTGGTCAACGAAGGGGGTAGGAAAGTTGTCTTTAGGAAAAGCTTTGTTAATGTCCCTCTAATCAATGCACACATGGATTGTGCCTTGTTTCTTGTCAATCAAAACAAGATTGGAAACCCAGTCAGTTAGAGCCACAGGGTAAATAAAGCCAGCTTTGAGAAGTTTCTCAACTTCAACTTGATAGCGTCTGCTTTACGTGGGTGGACCGGACGAAGTCATTTCTGGATGGGTTTAGCGCCTGGGTATGTCTTAATCTCATGTACCACAATGTTGGGGTCAATCCCCGACATTTCTCCATAGCTCCATGCGAAGACGTCACAAAATTCTTGGAAAAGAGACTTGTAGGTGACAACTTCGTCATGGGAACAGGAAGCTCTGATATGCACATTTTTGACAACTCTAGGTTTGATGGATATGTCGAGGGGGATGGTGGGTGAGATATTACTTAAGTTCCATCCATAGAACATATCGTGTGTAGACTCGGGAACGTTAGAAATGATGACAACAGTCGACGAGGTTGAGAGTCATTAGTAACCCTCGATGGTGCATTGTTCTAGGAAGATGATGGAACAATGATGTCCATCGTCCCAAGGGGTATCTTCCATGGACATAGCAGAAATAATCATCTCATCTGTAGGAAAAATGTCGCGGAATGTATCCATAGATAAAGCACCAAGAGATGGGGTAGAAGGGGTTGTCGATTGAATGGCTTGATAAGCGGATTCGACTGGACTCAAAGGCATTTTGTTGCCATAACAAAGATGATTTTCGGGGTTGGGTACCATCCATGGGTTGTAAGGCACAGGGGTTTCATGAACAGAGGTGGAGATCATGTTGATCGAGGTGACAAACTGATGTGGAACATCAGTTGTTGGAATGGGGAAAGTACCCATCAAAGAGGAAAATTTAAAAAGACCCACACCGACGTTCTCATATACAGGGGGGTTTCTGCAATGAAAGGTATGTTTCTGGTACGTGCATCAGAGTGAAAGAAGGCCAATTGGTCTACGGTAACTACTTTTCCTTGATGTGGGAAACGCATGACACGGAAAAGAGTGGACACAACTGCATGCATGGAATCAATCCAGCTACAACCAAGTAGAAGGTTTTAATCGAGAGGAGCGTCAAAGACCTCCACTTCAACCCTGACCATTTTTCCTTCTAATGTAATAGGCAAAAAAGGGAGGACACCGTAAGGCTTAAAGCCAGATCCATTGAAGGATTTGAGTGTGTTGTGGGATTCCGTGAAAGGAGGAGAGTCGATGGCTTTCCAGTAGATAATAGACATGACACATGTCGAGACGCCCTCATCAATAACTGTTCAAAAAATGTTTTTTTTGGAGACAATAATTTTTATTTGGAATGCGAGTTGAGGGGGTAACCTTGGAATGTGATCTTCCAAGTCAAAAATTATTAAATTTGTATCCGTAGGGTCGATTCCACCAATAACTTTCAACAGTGCCTTCCATTGTATAGGACAACTCTGAAGGACTTCAAGGGCTGACATCAAAGACGGTGCTTGGGCTAGATCTTTGACAATACTGTAGTTCTAGGCAGAACGTGCATGAGGATTGAAAGACGATTTTTGAATAACACCCTTTAGGGGAGGGCGAAGAACTGTATCTAGGCTCGGTTGTTCGAGATGAAGAGGACCATTGGTAGGTGGAGTCGTGGGAGATGGTTGGACCAATGAAGGAGGTATTGTATCAACCTTCTCTTTGGAGGAAGAATAATCTTTGGCTCGAGTGGCAAGTGTGATGGCATTCTTCTTTGAATCACCTGTACACATTAAGACATATGATGTATTGGAGGGGAAAGGTTGGTCATGAACGACCAATTGGGCCTGTTGTTGAGAAATGAATGGTTGTGACAACACGACCGGAGTGGGGGGTTTCGGGGTCCCTTGAAGGAACTTAGTAACCTTGGCTCATTGTGGACAATCCTTAGTGTAGTGATCATCACCATAGATAAGACAAGGGTATTTGGGTTTTCACTTATCCCTATAGTCAATAGGTGGTGTTTTGGTTTTCTTAGTTTGTGGATTATTTTTATCCTCCTTGTTCTTACCCTTTCCTTTTTTGGATTTATTTTTGCCGGTAGGGGTATATTGAACAGAGTTTACCTCAGAAGTCTTGCCGGTGGGAGGAGTAGGAGATGAAGCATTTTGAACATTAGAAGAAATGGATTTGGGGTTGTTGCGAGAGGTTTGGACGGAATGAGGTTGGGCATGGAAAGTGTCAATCACTCCATCAACTGCATGAGAAGTAGCAGGAGTAGTTGAAGTAGCAGAAGTAGAAGGATGTGGTTTGTTAGGGAGTAAGTCGTAAAGAGTACTCATTTGGGAGTAAACGAGGTCAAGGTATTCACCACGACTGATTGCCTATTCTTCTGTGACAACTCCACCCATGGCGATGTCACGAGCAATGTCGTTCATGAATTATTTAGTGAACCATTATGCCAGGAACTGATTGGGAAGTTCGAGTTTGATGAGACGTTGTCTCCATCACCGCTCATGAATGTGATCATAGATATGAGTGACTTTGGTTTGTTTGAAAGAACTCAAAATTTTAGTTCCCATTTCGTAACGGATCAGTAACTGGTAGTGGGTGAGGAAATCCATAGCGAGGGTGTTGAAGTTGGTGAAGAAGCCTCATGGTAATTCTATATACCACTTGGTGGGGGAACCTGTGAGGGTTCGCTGAAAAAGGAGTAAACGAATAGAGTCATCCATCAAGGAGTTGGATGAGCACCAAAGGTGAAAAGTCATTACATGATAGTTCGGGTCTTCTCCCGGTTTACCATCGAATTTAGGGATGTCAGATGGTAGTTTGGCCGGTATGGAGGGCCATTGAGGAGAGTGACGGATTAGATCATTTAAAATTCTCGACAGACCAGGGAGATCCAGGGTGGCTAAGAAGGGTAACTTTCTATTCACATGTGGGTACTGGTGACTTTGGGGAGGGAGTCCCATTGGTAGACCAGTGGGACCATAATAAATTTGCATATAATGCGAATATCCGGGCAGATTCGGTTGTTGGTGTGGAGGCAAGTAATTCATAGGGTTGTACCCTTGAACATGGGCATCGAGTTGAGTGTTCGAGCCCCAAATAGGATTGGACATGCCTGGATATGGTTGGCCTATACTAGGGGGTATGAAGGAGATAGCTTGAGGTTGTTTCCCCCCAGTCGAGGGAGGATTATGTTGAATAAGATAATTCCAATACTAGGCCAAGGATGGAGGTATGTTTTTTTCCATAGGGCAGGGTCAGTGGGGGTTGCCCTCCAATCGAGGGTTGCGTCCCAATTGGGATTTGTCCTACAAAAGGGGATTGGTTTTGTCCTCCTTGGTGAAATTTTCCACCTACAAGAATTTGGTAATTAGGTGTGAAAGACGAGATAGTGCCACTAAGGTCAGTACCTCTGATAGAGGATGGAAGAGGTCCTCTGAAAGGGGGTCGAGGAAGTGTCGGAATGAAACTAGGAACGAGATGGTGCCCAGAGGGAGTGGAAACGCTAGGAGTCCCGGATGAGATTTGTGTAAGAGCGGGAATAGAAGAATTCAACGCGTGATATCCAGGTTGAAGTGTTGGGATGAATCTGGGAGAAAGCAGTGTTCCAATGGGGGCTTGGTTGGTTGCTGTAATCCCGGTGTGAGGATTCGTATTATCTGGGACCATTGTGTAATGGACCAGTTGTAGAGGGATAGTCAAGATGTGGTTAGCTGGCAGAGCGTCTGTACCAGGAAAATAATAGGCAGTAGTAAAAGGTATTGCATCTAGATTAGATGTTTCAGGCAGATCAGGTGTGACAGTGATATCAACGCCTTCTCCTGAGCAGAAGAGATCCTATCTAAAAATTCCAGTAGTCCAAAAAGGATCTTGACCCTCAGGTCCTATGAAAGGTCCAGTTGGTAATCCAGAAGACTGCACAACTATATCTCTGGAAGAATTCACTTGAACAATACGTCTCTCGGAGTCGGGAGGAAGTCAGAAGTCCTCTCGAGAATTGGTAATTCAGAACTATTCTAAAGAGTTAGTTCTTTCCACTTGTGGAGTCGCAACGTCTTGGACTTCACTCTGTTGAGGAGAGCCCTTCGGTGAGTTGGTAGGAAAGGGTTGAGAACTTTCCAGATCTTCTGGGGGTAGGCCTTGCATTCTACGTGAATGACGTGGAGGGTCAATTGTGAACGAGTTAGAAAATTACGAAAGAAATTCTATGGCCAACTTGGGTAAACGAACAACATGCGCTAGTCAATTATAGGAAGAAAAACCAAGAAAACAAGACCTTCTAATTCCGAAGTCACTAGTTGGTGATGAAATCCAATGTCGTGATGACGAGACAAGAAGGGGCTGGGCCAGGGTGGAAAAGTTACGTTGATGACCTTCTTAACAGACTTACACCCTGGTGCAAGCTCCCACACACAATCGTGGTTATACCCTCCAAGGATCCCGAGTGAGTTTGGCCAACGTCGATTCTAGGTACTATGAAGACTTACACCTTCACAGTCACCCTGTGTAAGACCCTAAGAAGATAGGCTACTAAGGTTACCACCAACAACAATGATTCCTAGGGGAACAGTCGACAGTCCGATCCACACGCAAGGGCAGGGTATCTAGCTAAAAATCAACTTGAGAGGCTTCCACTCATCATTGTGGGTATACCTTCAAGTGACCCCTATAATACGTGCAATATCTACACTGATATCAACAAAGTAGGGTGAGTAACTTTGTCAATCTCAATGCGACCTCAGGTTTAACCCTTGTGTGAGAAGGGCTTCCCAGGACAAAATGATGCAAATGGAATTTGACACTCCTTATCATAAGATACTATTGTGTGTTTTGTGCTTTGGAGAGTGCGTCTCACTACCTATTCCAAATCTCTAGCCTAGTTAATGTTGGTGTAAAAGAGCCCTATAAAAAATTACTAATTGAGTTTTAAAGTTGCACAATATTATTAAAGGTTGTTGTTACACGAAAAGGAGATAGAAATGAAACCGATGTTGTGTGAGACTCTGACTCAACAATGCGTAAATAGGGATGAATGATACAAATTTTGTTTGATGAATCCTATTTACAGGAGGGAAATAAGAGTTTTCTGGAACAATGTGAACTACGATGTATGATATTCTCTGAAATGTAATATCAAACAATCATGAACAATGCAAATTCTCTATTCGTTCTCTTGCAATACTTGAATGCCCATATTTTTTGAATAAAAGGTTGCTTAAAAAAAGAAAATGTCTTTAATTTTTTTATTAGAAACCAAGCAACAAGGATGGAACTAAGAAAAAGTAAGCAACCAACGAAAAATAAATACACAACAAACACCCAAATCAATCTTTCAATGAAGATAAAAATAACAAATGGACAAGACCAGTCTCTTCAAATGCACATGGATAACAATTTTCCAAGTAATAAACAATTGAAAAGGACAATTAATATCAACTTTTAATCCAATCAAAGGCTCTCGACCAAACAAGCACTCAGATTTGAGAATTGGAGATTATACCCTTGTTAAGAAAAGGTCAAGAGGTAAAAATTGAGAAAAAATGATCAAGAAGAGATTTCGATTTCTGAAAACTAATCATTTGCGAGATTTGAAGTCAAGAAACATTCAATCACTGGCCAGAGAAGTTCTTTCTAGACACACCAACCAATCTGGGCATCTGAAGACACAAAAGACTTAATTCACAATTTTTACAAGTGAGTTCACAGTCTGTCAGTGGGGTACAGTGCGAGAATCAAGGATTCTCGCAGGCTAGACACAGGCAGGTTGCGAGAATTTCTCACTGAACCGAACACTAGGGTGCGAACTTCAGTGATTCTCGCAGGCTACAGAGAGGTGCAGTGCGAGAAGGTTTGTAATCAAGCAAATTTTGGAAAAATGACAAAACTTTTGAGGGAACTTCTGGATCCAGGGAGTCTGTGAGGATCTCCTCAAGACTCAGAGATTGATTGGGAATGAAAAAGGGTAGGTCAAGAGAAAATGGCCAGTTAAAAACCACCAAAATGGGTTGTATCCCTAGTGGAGTCGCCAATTTTGTTATCGGATAAATTGGTAGGTGAAGACACTAACAGATCCACCTGGATCTAGAACAAAAGAGGACAGGACACGACTGTTTCCCTAAGTTGTAGTCATTGAATCTACTAATAAGAAGGAATGAGTGACATACCTTTATATCGCTTCCTTAGGTCTCTATTGTTCCCGCTTCACTCCGGTGCTCTTATGAAATTAGGTCCAAGACAACACAAACGAACCAAAGTGAAGATAGCAAAGTATATTCAATGTCAACCTATGCATATGATCAAGGAGTTATGCAATAAAATAAGAGTTATTTTATGGGAAAGGGACATGCTGCTATATTATATTAAATGAAAGTAGAAGATACAACCAGATCACCTTGATGTCGTAAGCTTCCTTTCAATGACCCTTGGTTCCAACACACACACTTGCTCTATGTTTTCATGAAGAAGATCCAGTACAACTTGATAGACCAAATAGAGTCTTCAAGATTCTATCCAAGCAGATTTCTCCACACAATTCTTTCACCAATTCTTCATTCAATATTGCTTAACCTTTTCCATGAGAAACCTTTCAATATATAGGAGAAGGAGATATGGTTAAGTGGATGAGGATGATCCCACTAAATATGAGAAGTCAGTAGTATGCCAACCATGAGAATGCCAACTCATTTTCTAGAAGATTCCCTTCTAGAACTTTCGTGACCTCTTCTCTTTTCCAAGCTTTGAAACAAGTTCACACCCAACCTATAGAGTAGACTATGAATAGTTCACACCCTAAGTGTGGGTTGCCTGTGAGAATGAAGGATTTTCTCACCCTATAAAATAGGCAGCCTACGAACTCATCTTAAAAATGTGTTTTTTGGAAGAAGACAACAACCACTTTTCTCAGGCAAAAATTCCTTGTGGGAGCTTGAATACATCACTTGTAGAGACATCACCAGAGTGACCAAAAGAATGTGTAACAACAAGGATACAAGTTCCTACTCTATGACAGTTGGTACCAAAAGAATCCATGGAAGTTGCACATGCATTGGTTGGGACCATTTATAGTTGTGGAGATCCGACCTTCTGGAGCAGTCAGACTTGCATAAATGGATGATACGCTGTGGCCAAGATAGGTGAATGACGCTCACATGAAACCCTATATGTCTCAGAAATGAGCTAAATGATTGTTTCTCTAGTCCAAAGGAGCATGTATAGTAGTTATATTTGAGTTTTTCTGCAATTTCTGTAAATTCAATTAATAAAGTCGATGAGTGCCTTGTTGCACCACAACATGTAGTTCATTTTTCTAATTAAGTGTTGTTTTGATGTAGAACTGCTTAGTCATCCGTGTAGGATCAGAAGCATCAATAACCTATTAATAACAGTCATTAATATGATGGGATCCCCTTTTGTGGTCGGAGGGAGAGAGAATCTGGATGCAATATGAGTCCATGTGCCACACGAACCTAGTCCAGTCACAACCTTTATTACTACTACAATACCCCGTATGAACTTGGTTAATCCATAAAGCCGTGATACATGAATATTCCATTGGTATTCGCACCAGGATTCTCATCCATTAAACAGTAAGGTCTAAAATCATCCACGTACCTATCCAACTTGCACAATAAATGCCAAAATCTCCCAATAGGATTTACCCCGTTAACCAGTCCTGTCGGAAAACTCAGATCCAAGTTGCATCTATAGGGTAATTATGAATAAAAATTATTACTGAACTTGCCAACTAAGCCCGAGTATAAGGCTTTGATAACTCAGTGTAGGACGCATTGTTTCCCATAAATCACTTAGATATTTACGAATTCTGAAGAGTGAGCAAGCCTGTGTAATCCCTCGACCCTTAGTCATGATCCCCAATCCCTATTTTGCATGTGGAATTTGCTGATAGTTTAGACTCATAATGCCGAGAGCTACAGGGAGACGAAGCACCATTTCCAAGGATGCAGTACCAGATGAGCCCTGCGACTCCCGGGTCGAGGTCATGGGTGATCTTAAGAGGAAGGTGGAGCAAGTCAAGATCCTTGACCTTGACTTAACAAACTAGGTCTTGTTCCTGCATATGAACATAGATGTTTTCTAGAGTATCACTCCAGATGAGTTGGGAGGCATGAAGTTTGTGCCGAAGATCAAATTCATCAATTTGTTCAATTCAACCATCATGAAGCTCATGGACTTACCAGTGTTTGACACCACTAGCGAAGTTGTGAGGTGTACCAAGTTCCTGATCAACAGGGTGCATGACAGAAGTCTGTGGTTGGACAGGGGATATCCAATCCACATAGAAGACATCCACTATATTACTGGACTATCCCTTGAGGGTGAGGATGTGTCCAAAGGGTTCCAAGGTCCCAGAAATAATGTCAAGAAGAAGGGGGAGCCCATCCTATACTAAAGGTTTCACACAT
>ML789890.1:225870-263799 GCA_009831015.1 Picea engelmannii | reverse complement strand
CTACATCATAGCTAGCAAAGTTATGAGGTACTACTACAAGGGAAAATGAACACTAGATGCTTTATCAGTGACATATTTTTGCACCAATGGCACTGTCTTCAACTAGTGTAGCTACCTATTGGAGGAACTCCTTATGGCCTGCGAGGAAGCCCAGGATAAAGGTGGTACTTTCACCTATGGATACTTGTTTCTTGCGTTCACAATGCTCAAGTAGACGCCACCCGCCAAAAGACTATTGGCGTTAGAAGATAAGGGGTGCTTAGCAAATTTTTTTTAGCATTGGCATTCAAGGGAGAACTTAGAGAACACTGCCTTCAACAACATGACATTATCCAAGTGGTACAATGGGATAATTGATGCAACAAAAAGGTTGCACATTCCACAGGAGATTCTTAAATGCAATACAAGGAACATAACATTCAACATGAACTAACACCATACATTTATGTGGCCGAGGTATGCCGATAGGGAGGAATCCTACTTTTGGATGCTTCCGTTCTACTCGGATGAAGAGGACTTCAACAAGGAGGTGATGTCGTGGCCTGGAGTCAAGCGCAACCCGTGCAAGTTGGGGATGAATTATGTTTTACCCGTCGAGCTGCTGAAGAAGGAAGGTCAGGAAGCAGGGGTAGGATCAAGCTTATACCCAAAGGTACATAAGAAATAATCTCCAGCACAGACAAACTCTGAAGAAGAGTGGAGATGCAACCATTGGAGCACAAGAAGAGAACACTGACAGTGTTCTCGCAATTGCCGAAGCAAGTTGTGTTGACATGTAAGAATGTCAATGAAATATTTAGCACTGTGTTTATTACATATCCAGTGGCTAAGAATCTCAGGACAGGGATTTCCCCAAGTACGGTTCTAAACCCCCAACCCATCTCATCCATCATCCCTTGCACTCTCTCAGTGGCTCAAGCATCCAAAATCATACATATCCAGGACAACCCTAAGCCTGACACCACTCCATCCACCATCATCACTGAGCACCCTCCATCCCCACCACAAGCCCAGTTTCCACCTCCACAAACCGACAGTCCACCCTAAACCACTGATCCAAAACCCATGCAACTCGATCCCCCAGAAATACCCGAGCAGAGGCCAGAACTCCCTGGTCCAAACCTAGAGATACTCGAGCAGAGACTAGAACTTCCTAGTCCAAATCTAGAAGTACCTGAGAAGAGGCTACAACTGACTGGCTCGAACCCTGAATCCCAAGACCAACAGATTGTACCCTTTGTGTCGAGTAAGGATGCTCCATCTTTGACAAAGATGCAAACAATAGAAAAGCCGCAAGTCCAAATTCTCGAACACACTTCCTCAAATACCTAGGTTGAGGATGCCATGGGAAGTGCAACTCCGGAAGTGTAGGCACATAAAGAGGCGAAGATACTAGAGGTTCAGAAGGAACCTTATATGACTTCAGTACAAAGCACAATGTCAGTGCAGGAACAGATGGATCTAGTTCTCCAAAACCCTCAGTAGTGCGTAGAGTTGCTGCAACTCATACTGGCTAGAAAAGAAGTTCTAATTCTCCTTCCATCAACATTGAGGTTGAGGCTTGAGACAGGACCATATATAAGAGAGGAGGAGGTAGAGACTCCCTCAAATCACTCAAAGGCCAGTGGACTTCCACTGCAGGTCTAAGCACCCACGGATGCCACCCCTTCTTCCATTGACCTTGCACAGTGGCCAGCAACGCAACTAGTCAAAATGATCAAAGCCTCAACTGATCAACTAGAGCAGAGGCTCCAGCAGGCCGAAAGTTCTACAGAGTTTGCAAGGGAGGAAGATCTCCTTGCTCAAGCGTGAAGAAAACAACAAGAACACGCCAAGATCTAGGTGGAGCACAAAATGGAAAGAGTTTAGGAGAGGCTTGTTGAAGCCTGGACGGAAATACAAAAGTTCGCACCCCAACTTCCAGAATCTAGTGATGTAGGAGATCCTGATCAACATCAGATCGAATTACTCCAAGGAGAATGGTCACAGTTGGCCATTTTCACAGAGCATATGGAAGTGCAGTTGCGGTAGAGTCAACAAGAAGCAGAGCAGCAACCTCGGAAGCTGAAGGAGAAGATGGATAAAATAGTGCTAGAAGGCAACAATTCTCAAGGAGCACTACACAAGCGCACAACTGAGTGCACAAAGATATTCCGAGAAGTTAGTGATTGGATGGGAATTATTACTATGTGAAACCAGACTCTAGAGGACGTTCGCACGTGAATATAGTTGTTGAATGAGGAAGCTGCGATCATTATGGATACGTTGGATCAACAACAAAATTTTGTTCAAATTCAACAAGAGGATAATGAGTTGAACACTCTGTTTGAGGTGCAATCTATAGCCAAGAAGTAGTTGCGCGACTTTTGACCTGGTGTTCAAACAATGTATATGAAAATGCATTAGGTGGATGCTATAACAGATTCTGAATAGAAATCTCTAGTTGCATCCAAGCCCAAAGGATGTATCACAGATGCGACCCAATAGTTCATCGTCGAGGCCTCACTACTTTCCAGGAAATGGTAGGATAAAGTTGGGATATTTCAGAAAGTCAAGAAGTGAGCCTTTAGGTTCGGTATCAGAGTTGGGACCTTCATTTGAAGAGGAAGAGAAAGAGAAAGTGCAATAAGAAGAGGAAATTAAAGAGGAAAATGAGGACAAGGTAAAGCAACAATTATTCCTAGAAGCTGCGAAAGAGCCAAGTACTTGACTCAAGGACGAGTCAAGGTTTATGGTTAGAGCCTGTTGGGCCCTTCTTTTTTGGATTTGAAGCTGTGCAAGAAGGAATACAATCCCAATTTTGGTTAAACATGAGTTGCGCACAGAAAGAGATAGACAATGGAGCAAGTAAAGGAACAAAATTTGGTTGCGAAAAGGGACAACGCAACACCAGAAAGGAAAAAATAGTTACAATAGAATAAGAAAGCATGTGATCCCAAAGCCAAAAGATCCTGCTCAGCTTATATATATGAGATGTGCAGGATTGTAAAAGGGTTCTTGTTGTTGGATATTGTTGATAGGTTGGGTTCTTCTGTTGTTAGCTGGATGTTGTGGGGTTTAGTTGAGAAAAGGTTCTGTAATTGGAATCTATATACAGTTTTGGGTAGATAGAGCTCTTCAACATGATTTCAGAGCTAGAATTCTATGACAGAGTACTAACTTGTATATTTGAGATTGTATCCGAGAAGTTATGATGTTAATATATGAAGAAGGACCCTAAATTTTGAATTATAATGTGTCATTTTGTGTTTATGCTTATGCATTATATCTTTATAGTACTCCTTTATGCTTGATAAGCTCCATATGATATATCTGTGTATCAATTCTTTTCGCAACTTAAGTATCTTTATTTCTTGTGTGTATGAGCTTAGATATGTTCTGTAGTTAGCCTGTCTGGTGCAAGATCATGGTGAATCTTGAAGGTTCTGGGAACCCACCTAAGTATTATCCTTTCCCTTCCCTATCCTTCTGTCTTGGTTGCGCTTCGGGTGAGACTTCTTCTCTTTAGAGGAGATGAAAATGCCAATGCTCTAGACTACTTGGTACCTTTTGTTGGTATCCTGAGAAGGACCCTGGTCTGATCAATTATGCGCCAACAATGATGATGATGAAAAAAATGAAAAATGTTGATTATGGAAATGGCAATGACAACAACGACAATGATTATGGTGATGATGATGACGATCATATAATTTATCTTCTTCTTCATCCAACTCTACATCTATATCATTAGGTTCATAATCGATGTTGAAAGGATTTTCCATATCAACATCATCATCAATGTCATTTCGATCATAATATCATCGTCAATGTCATCATCGAGAAAATAATTTTCATCTACATTTGGCTAAACTTCTTCAAATTCTTCCTCTGACATTACATCTATGTCATGCTCCTCTACAACTTATTCTTTTTCAATATCATCTTCTTTTGTTACATTATACTTTACAATCCTTCTTCTTGGATTATATCTAACAACGTATGACCAATCTACTTTACTTGGAACCTTTGAATAAAAGACATGTTCACATTTTATTGGAAGAACATAAGTTTGTATACCGAGATCAAACGTCCTTGTATTAACCATGGTAAATCCATTGGAATGCTCAATAAAATTTCTTTCGAGATCATATTCATTCATCTATAACCTGTACCATTTGACATCGAACAGAACCAACTTGAAGGAAAAAAAGTCACACTCAATTATGTCATTCAAATACCCATAGTATCTATCTTCAAATATTGTTGGATGTTTGTCACTTCTAGAGGAAACATTAGTGACTTGAAAGATTGCAGCTATCCCACTATCAAAGGTTTTCTTCTTTTCATCCAACTTTTTGATGCGAAATTTACAGCCATTGCACCACATATCCTTGTAGTTTTTCAATTGCAACATGCTCGACACATAAAAATTGCATTTTCAATGAATAAACATATTTACACTTAGTAAAAATTTATAAAAAAAAAACACACCATGACCTATATTAATATAATCGAAAATAATTGGAACATGATGTGGGTGAATTATACATATGCTTTCCTATTTATAATTTAAACCATATGCTAAATCGATTTCCCTCTAAGTAAGATTGATATCTTGATTATGATGAGATTCTTTAAGCAATGTAGACATCCCTTCCCATGATAACCTACCATTACATTGTATTTTACATCGATTTATCCATAAATTCTTCCAATCAAGATTGTTTCCGATGAATAAATTTGGTGCATCCCACTCTCGACCAAATGTATGAAAAAAAAGAAAAAATGACTAACAATAATAAATATTAATAATTGATGGAAGGATAAAATTTAATTAATAAGTATAATAAAAATAAAAATTAATAATGCAAAGTATTAAAGATCTTAGCTACCATATAATAATTACTTCACTTTCCTCATTCTACCTTTCTTGACCAAGACCTCCCCTTCAAATGTTTTGATTGAGTTGACATCCCAAATGCAAGGCACCTCCATTCTTGCTGCTAATTTAGGAAGATAATGACTAATATACACCAAGGATTTATATACCATATATCCCTCCACCATAGAACCCTCAAGACATTCTCTTTGTCCAACGAAATAATTCAATGACTTCAAGTGCCTCTCCACCATCCACACTGACCTTTTGTATAAATGTCCACACATTTCAATCTCCTCAACTTGGTGTCTTATCACTGAAAAATCGTCTACAACATTGCACACAATGGTTGAAGAAAGACATCAATGCCAACAACAATTAGTCCACCTACAACACCAAAGTCCACAAAAAAGGAAAAAAACTATATATTTGGTTCAAAAATCAAAGTGCACAAATTCACCAAAGGGAGCATGCGCACAATCCACAAAATGTGCAAGCTAACACATGCCTTAGCCTGCACTATGTGCAAGATGCACGACTGTCTATGAGAAACTTCGTGCACTCCTTTGAATGAATCATTTATGAATCTTGTTGGTCCCTCAACCACTTCTAGTTTGACCCCCAACATGATTTGACACTCATATCTGAGTGAAATATAGCTTGGAGGCTGGTCAAGGGCTAGGAAGTGCCCTAAAAGGCCCCTTGTTCACACTGTGAGCCAATTATATCTTTCCATGTATGGATGCTATAAATATGTGCCATGGGTGTGCTAGAAAAATAAGAACTTCAAGGCATTGTTATGCTCCAAGAATTATTCTTTGAGAATCCTCTTTTCTCTTTGAATCATTCAAGCACCATTGCAATAGGCCATTCCACTCACCTCTTGAGGGAATAAGCATTGTATTTCTTCACCATTTTTCATTTTCCATTGTATGAAGAGAAGAGCTCTCTATTAGGGAACTCAAGAGCCCTCCCAAGGAGGAAGAGGGGACTCATAATTCCCCGGATTTCTCTACGGTGTTTACCCTATCAATATATTGATCCATTGGTAGCTATATATTGGAAAAGTTTTTCTTTTCATGGTTCTAGTTCTTCAAGTTTCTCTAACATTTTTTTCTTAGTTGTTTTTATTTGTATTTATTTGTTTTTCATGTGTATTTGGTTATACAATCAACTCACAAACTTTTGTCTTGTTTAGCTGACTTAACTAAGCATGCAAGTGTTGTGTTTTTTCTCACCCATGTGACAAAACCAACACAAAAGATTAGCGACCATACTGGTGATCGATATCAAATTCCTCCCTATTTAAGTCTTGATAGCACCTCATTTTGATTTTTTTGATATGTAGGTACCAAAACCAGCCTAGCCCAACCTGCTAAAGTCAAAATTCAGAGCCAAGGAAGAAGTATTTCACTTGGAAATTTTCCCTCGACGCATGACAGGAAGTGCACGGATTTCAAGGCCCATAGACGCACACTCAGTTCACTGTGCATGACACATAATTATTTTCTCTGTGCACTCTGCACCCTCTACATGCCTATCAAAATTGTAGCCCATGCATAAGTTCAATTTTCTCAAATTGTAAGGGTTTTTATGCATGGTTTGAGGGCCCCTAGCCTTCAGATTTTAATTTCCTGCACTTTGTAAATCAACTACACTTCAATTAGAGTCCTTTATCAAGAAATGTTAGCTAACATAAGAATTTAGGGGTAAAAAGAATCATTATTCTTCTCTTTTTCTTTGTTTCCACATGGATGGCTCATTTGGATTTTAAAATTTTAAGTTGAAGTTATTGCTTTTCAAACACAATCACTTAATTTGGGACTAGAAACTAATTTTAACCTTCAAGTATGATCTGCCCTCGCACCCTAGTGTGATATTGGGAATCAAAAAATGTGGTTGAAAGGAAGTTTCATCTACCTTAACAAATATTTAGGAGAGGACAAATCCCCCCTAGGGTTCCTCTTACTTTTGGAAATCATCTTAAAATATTTGTAAGGGACCATACATTCCCACATGTTGCAATCTTAGGATAGTTTCTAAAAGCTTTCTTAGTTTAGAAAAAACTCTAGGAAAGTTTAAAATATCAAGTAATGGGCCCATACATGCCCACATGTTTGCAATTCTAGGATATTTTTCAAAGATCTTTCTTAGTGTAAACAACATTCTAGGGAGTTTAAAGGATTTGTAAGAACCCATGTGTTCACATTGCTAGTTCTTTAGGGCTTTAAATATTCCACAAGGTTGTAAGAAAGACACATAGTAAGCTAGGTAAGAAGATTTGTAAGAACCACAAGAAGTCCACATGTTGCAATCTCACACTTATTAAAATCTTTGCACACTTTTCACTTTCTTTCACACAAAGCCACTCCTCACACACATAATTTCTATTTAGAATAGTGGAGGTCGAAGTAGGATTTCTTCAAAAAGAATTATGAAAGATATGACTACTTCTTTGGAAATTATCCACACCCATTTAATTCAAAACGAGATTGTTCCATGACCCCAATCTCTCAGCCCACCACATATAAAAGTTTCTAAGAACCCACTAAATTTTCCTCCATAGGGAGTGCCAAAAGAAATTTTTATTCTAAGTAGGATCTTGGGGGTAGGCATCCAAATAACCCCCCGTTATCAGGTTCTCTCATTTTGAAACAATAGAAGTTGAGAATAGGGATCCTCAAAATCCTCCAAGTCAAGTGTTCCTATACCATAAGGCAGGGATATACCCGTGAAGGGTCGAAGGGCGAGGTCCGGTTGTTCTGCACATCCCTCCTTGAGACACCCAACTCTTGTGAAGGCATCCAACCTGTGACCCATTTCTGAGGCCAAAAATCTAAATGTCGCACTTTGACCAAGGTACTTAGTGGACAAACTTAGGATAACTACACATGTGGCTATTGTGGTCTGCAATCACACCTTGGTCGGATTTTGTGTGGCTATTGGGAAATATCGCTAGTTCTTTCGGGATATGCACCCTCTACCCCTCATTATAACTGACTACTTCAACCTTCACTAGTTCCTCTTCCGGTGGCTTCAGACCCCACTGTTGAGTGTTATTGGAAGGCTCAGTGCTAAATTGAGAGGAAGGACGATAAGTATTTTAGGACACAAGATTTGTTTTTTTGTTATTGTTCCCCCACACAAACAAAACCCACCTATCCACATGATTGTTTATTTTACAATTGATTTATGTATGATTTTCATTTGATTATATGCAATTGTGAGTTATACTATTTTGTGAAAGTCAAAAATATAAAAGAACTTGTTCATTTATTTCTCTTTTCACCATTTTCACACATTCACTTTTCTAGTAAGAACCATAGGGGACCCACAGAATTCCCATTGTTATAGACGCTTGCAAAATCTTCCTCCTATTCCAGGAGGAGTTCCTAGTCTTGCCAACTCACCGACTCACCCTCTCACACCCCCGTAAGTGATACTATTTTGGGATCAACTTTACTTGGTTCCACTTTTCTTGGGTCAAATACCTAATGCCATCCATCTATTGGTTCTCCTTCATAAGGAGGCGGGAGCCAAACTTCTTCTCAAGGAATAAGTACACACCCACTAAATCCCTCTCAAGGGACAGGTCCATTACCTACACACACGATGGCTGGACCTAATCCTCCACCAAATCTCCCTATGCCATACTTGGCATCCCTCAACACTCCTGATTTAATGAAACTCACGAATGATCTGATTTTGCATGATGCAACTTGACCCAATATTCCTACCAAGTTACCTTCCAAAGTTTGAAGGAAAACTGGGGGAAGATCCTGCCAACCATGTTATGACCTTCCACTTATGGTGCTCTTCAAACAAAATCATGGATGATTCCATCCTCTTAAGGTTATTTCAAATAAATCTCACTGGTTCATCAACCAAATGGTATGTGGATGAACAATCAAGGTCCCATGTGACCTTTGAATCATTGGCCAAGGCCTTTTTGTCCTTTTTCCAACTACCAGTTCGTCATGATACTGGCTTAGAAATTCTCTCTGAGTTCAAACAAACCACTTCTATCCATATCGCTGACCACATCCATGAATGTCGGAAATGACGCAGTTTGTGTAAAGAAAAAACCACCAAAGAACAATGTCTTGATTGGTTTCTTAAATTGCTCGTCTCTATGATTTCAAAATATGCAACATCCACTTTTCCTCAATCAGAGGAGGAGGCCATCAAAAAGGACCAACAATTTGACCTCATATATTCTTAATCGGGTTACTTCTATACAATATTTCTTGATGCACCTAGACCCCTACCATTTGGCCAGGACAAACCTTGGGTCTCCCACGCTGCGGATGGGTTGATTGGTTCTATGACACATCTCAACCCTTACAGCCACCCACCACCTACTTATGGTGCACAAAAATACCCGCAACCATATCGAGGGACATCTTATTACCCTCCTCCCACTCACTAATAGTTATATTATGTTGGTCCCTCTTAGCCTTTAGGGGTACCCCCACCAGTACCCATGATGCATCTAGTTTCTCAACCAAGTACACGTTCACCCCCAACCCCCGCATATAACCACAACAATTGTGGGAGTACTTCAACTTCCTACACACCATATCGATCGTCTTCAAAAAACAATCCATATTTTCCATTTCCTGGTCCCCCCCAACAAGTTGCTCCTCCACAAGGGAAACCACAGGCCGGTGTTAATTTTGTTCAGCCCTCTCCCAGTCAATAGGTTCATGCTTTTGAACAGTTTAATACTACAAATACGACCTAGTAGCCGAATAATTCCAAGAAGAAAGGAAAAAAAATGAAACAATAACAACCCAAGACCAAGAGGAAATAACCCCCCACAAAACCAACCCATTAGGGGAAATTAGAATCAAGGCAACCAAAACCCCCAAGGGGGAAACAATAAATATCAACCACGAAAAGGGAAGAACAATAACATCAGAACTAATTTCCCTTGCAATCTATGTGGTGAGAATGGACATTATACTCACCAATGCCCCCAAACTGTTGAGTTTAAACAGATGAAAGAATCCATGAAGACTCAACACCCCCCTGCACCGCCTGCCCCTCCACAGGCCCCTCAACACTATTTGCAACCACCACCTTCAACATTTTTGCAAAACACTATTCCACACCAAGGTGTGATGAATACCCAACAAGACGTCAACTCTGCCCCACCAGAACTAGGGCAATATCAAAATCCAGGTCCCACTCAACCTGGAAATCCTCCTTACTATTGAAGAAGAGATTCTTCTGCAAACTTGTGATCGTCAATACGAATTCCCTCTTGAATCCACCCCAACCACCTCGGTAACAACTCTCGATATTGTCGGAAAACCATTGATGATTCCACGCCCTAACACTGAACCCAATCCTCATATACCTTGCGTACCTTTACGACGGAATGTACATAACCCTCACGCTAGGGAAACCCATAATTATAGTTTAGTTAATGATTTATCTCAATCCCCTACAACCATGTATGTACTAGAGGTCCTCCAAACTTTCCCATCAAAACGCAAGTCCTTTCTTTCCACGTTGGGGGTAGTCGACCAATCTGATACTCGACTCATCACCTTTGATATAGATAACGGGGAACCACGCCTCACCGCCCTGGTAGCTTTTTAGATACCAGTTAAGATCCAGAACATCACAATTCATCGGTGTATCATTGATGAAGGTGAATCAACATGCATCATTTCCAAATTCTTATGGAAGAAACTTGACTCACTCGAGCTAGTACCATCTCCCATCACCCTGAGAGCTTATGATAGTCGACCATCGTCGCCTAAAGGGCTCTTCCAAAATGTTCCCATAGATCTTGGGGGAAAAACCATCTTGATTAACATTGAGGTTATCGATGCCCCACTTGATTACAATATCTTGTTTGGGCATAGCTACATGTATGCTATGAAGGATGTATCCTCTTCTATGTTTTGTATGATTATGTTCCCCCATAATGATAATATCATCACTATCGACCAAATTACATATTACAAGCCTAATCATTATGCCAACATTGATAACATTCTCCCCCTTGTCTGCACTAGATTATATTCTTTTTCAGTCATCGACATGGGCCCTGGAATATACAAGGACCCATACTTGTTAGGGGCTTACCATAGAGCACCACTTCTCCTACATCCTTCCATGTCAACGCAAGTGTGTGTAGTTTCCTCTAATGGAACCGATATCATAGACACTACTCCTATTACAGAGGCCCCTCCCCACATCGAAGATCCACTAGTTGGAGACCTACTACCTCATAAATTCCATGAAACTACCATGGAAGCACTTGTCCCAGATTTATCCCCCCTCCAAGGGAAAATACCAGTTTGGGAGATAGTCCCCCAAGCCATTACCCAAATCCCCTTCTTCTACCCCCCACTTGGAATCCAATCATTCCTGTTAGCTGCTACTCTCACCCTTCCCAACATGGTACTCTCCATCCCTATATGGTATCTCCATCCACCCATTATGGTTCCTACACCATCTCTCCCTCCTCAGATAGAGGGTTTACTGATGCAGATCCCAATATAGGCTCCTTCCACACCACGATCATCCCCTATTGGAGGCAACACCACTACCACTAGGGGTAGAAGAAGGAAGAACAAGCCCATAACTCTTCTCCCTCCCCAAGCTCAACCTCCTTGCACACTATGTGAAAGAGAAGGACACCCCACTATGATCTAAAAATAGAAGGCTGACTTGTTATGCTATGCAAGCACCTCTACTTCATTAAAATAAACTTTACAGGACCTTGCTTCATGTGTTAAAAATATTCAAGATAAACTTATATGTTAAGTTCATGTATCTTCTTGTAAATACTTATGTGTGATGATATGTTATTTTAAATGGATAAATATGTGCTTTAAATGAAATCACAGCAACATAACTTGTAGCAAATAAACCATCAAACTCAGAACAATCACAACATGATAAAGGAGTTCACCCCCCTCCGGGCTACATCTCCTTGAGCCTCCATAATGGACTTGGCTCTCTAGGATTAATTAGTCAAAAGATATTTTAAAATATGCTTCTCAACTCCAATGGAAAAACAGACTGTACCATTGAGATCATAACACATAAAAACCCCAAAAATGACTAATAGAACTCTGAAAACGGATCATGGCTCATCCGGGCATGATCTCTTCTACATGTGGCCATAGCTTCCCTGACCTTCTCTTTGGCAAAAACACCTATAAAAGTCCTCAACCACCTCTGAACCCTATCCCAATGTGTTCATAGCATATAAATTAGCCAAAAATGATTATTCAATCATAGAAAACAAACATAGGCTCACCAAACCATGTCCTCCATCAAAGAGGGCTTCAAGTTCCCTGGAGCTTCCTGGAACTTAAATGGTGAAAAACTTGTAGAAGAAGTCTTCAAATGGCTATGAAAATGGCACCAATGGATCCATCACGTCCAAAAACCCCTGGCTGGGCTTTTAAGGCACCTCAATCGGCCAAACGATGAAGAAGTTAGGCCTCCTCCATTTTCCTCCTTCAAGCTTTGCTGGAACTGGTTCTACAAAACGCACCTTCGTGTGCATTAACCTAGAACACGCTCCAAAACCCGTGTTTAAACCCAGAACCGAGCAGTTTCGAATAACCGTGCAAACTGTAGGATGCTTAGGGCACCTCCAGCCCCCAACCGCCTAGCTCTCGGTCACCTGGGTCATACGACCTCGGGCTATGGACAAAAAGGCTAACGGTTTTAACTTCCCCGCATAACCGTTGGTCCGTTGTGTTAACCGTGGGAACCAAATATAAACTGCGTGCATTTACACATTGGGGCGGTTATGTTAACATAACAAAATTTATACACTTTACCCCCGCGCCATTTAAATGTATGGTCATATAACTCCAATACAACCGTGGGTTATATGTAATACACCCCCACGCGCCCGCCAAACAAATGTACATTGGTCATATGTTATATCGCATGGAACCACGGGTCGGGGCTAAGCCCCGGCCCAACCCCCCGTAGTTTAAAACCATATGTAAATTCAAATATAATAAAACCCGCCCATATAACAAGAACTAAAGCTTGGTCTAACAGTCGGAAAGACTTTGTTAAAGCGTTACATGGGGGGAGATCACCGGTTCGAATCCGGTCGGCTCCATAACATTTTAATCAACAACCAAATGAACCATGAACCAATAAACGAGGGACACATGGCACCCAAGGATTGGGCCACGTGCCCTCATACCATTCGCCACATAAGTGACACGTGTCGTCTCCTCATTCTCCAGTTGTCAACCAATGAAAACGCGCCACGTCAACCACCTGACACATCACCTGCCACGTCGACTGCCACATGTGAGTCATACAACCTTTGCCATGTCAGTGCCATGCAGGATGTTGATGTCACCCTGGGCCACGTGTCACCCTTCCAGTGGTGACATGTGTCACCTCCGAATTGGTCAAATCGTACACCAAAAAGTCCATAACTACATGCCACGTGTCAGAACCTGGAGCCGCCACGTGTTCTGTACAGACCTGCCACGTGTCCTATACGGACAGGTACAGTCAGCATCAAATTTTTGCCTATTTGGCTCGACGAACAGATCATGATATCTTCTCCATACGGACTCCGTTTGAGAAAGTAAATATACCACCAGAATCAGGAAGACGAGACGGATGCAATGGCACCATTTTTGTCACAATCCGAGCACTTTGAAATTTGAGCAAAATTTTGCCCCCTGGTCCAGATTTTGATCACACTAATAGATGTCCTACTCTTCCTGAGTTGCGCAATATCATCCAACTCCCTAGAGCAACCCCATTTCTTACCACTCCACCTAGTACTTCAGCTACTACTATGAAGTCCTCAACCGCACACAATAAAGGGTTATGAACCAATTTCGCTTATTCCATATGCTCATAATATGGCCATTACACCCATCATTTCCTGACTCTACCTTAATTCCGCCAAACGTTAGTCGATGTACACCAAACATCCTTGCCCGAGCCCTCTCAGGATCTCCCTATTGTTGCTCACATCACTAACATTCGTTATGTTTCTTCGTTAGTATCTGCGCGAATGAGGTACCATCCACAGTATCGTGACATCCAGTTCATGTCAAGTGAGCCATCACACCCTATACATGATATCCCTTCTACATCATCATCCCTTGAGGACAATAACACTTACTCATCGATGGTTCCCCATACCATCGCACAGGATCCCCTGTCTTCTTTCATTTTCCACAGTGACGAAGATATATTGGAGGAACTAACCACCCTCAATTGCCAATGGAATGCACTCCATCATTGTGCACTTTTTCTCTCACAAGAGGCCTTTCACCCTCCTACCCAAGCCTCCTTGTGTGCAATTGAAACCAAGGATTTTATTCCTCTAGGGAACATTGACTGGCTTAAAAACCCTATACCTACCCCTAATAATTTTAAAGAAGGCAACATGGACAACATCTTGCCCAAAACCAACATTGACATTTTCATTAAACCAGGCATCATAGAAGAGATCACCATTGGCATCGCATGCTCCCCTAAATAAATCCTTTCTTACAAATCTCTCTTTCAAGAATACCGAGACATTTTTGCCTAGTCATATATGAAGATTCCTGACATTGATCCTTCTATAGTTGAACACCGAATCAATACCTGGCTGGATGTTGCCCCTGTTCATCAAAAGAAACTCCCCCTCCACCCATCCAAATTTGCGGCTATCAAAGCCAAAATTGATAAATTATGCGTTGTTGGGTTCATTTATCCCATTGCGTATACTTCATGGGTCTCCAACCCCATCCCTGTTAACAAAAAACATGGAACTATTTGCATCTGCAATGACTTTCGTGATCTCAACCATGCCTGTCCCAAGGACAACTTACCAACCCCTTTCATCAACCAAATCATCAATGATTGTGCCGACCATGAGGAACTTTCTTTTATGGATGGGTTCTTCGGCTATAACCAAATTCAAATCCACCCAACAGATCAATACAAAACTGCTTTTACAACCCCATGGGGTACCTTTTCTTATCGTGTCATGCCTTTTGGACATGACCTATATTTTCCATGATCTTTCTCGCATCATCCTCAGTTATTTGGATGACCTCACTACTCGATCCAAAAAGTGAACTCAACATTTAGACGATTTACGCATCGTTTTCCAATGATGTCGCCAATACAATATCCGCTTGAACTCCCTCAAGTGCATCTTTTGCGTCATGGTCAGATGCCTCTTTGGGTTCATTGTCTCCCAACATAACATCATGGTGGACCCCCTCAAGGTCCAAGCTATCACAAAAATTACACCACCTAGGAATTTACACCAACTACAGAGCCTACAAAGAAAAGCCAATTTTTTGCGTCACTTTCTCCCAAACTACATTACTCGCACATACGGTTTTCTCCACCTATTGCGACATGATATCCCATTTTGATGGGATGGACATGCTCAAACAAGTCTTGATTATTTAAAAGCTTCCCTATCCAATGCCCCTTTGATTAGTCCCCTAGACTATGATCACAATTACATCGTCTACTTATCAGCCTTGATTGTCTCAGTTTCAAGAGTCCTCGTCCAATTAGGGGATGATGGGCATGAACATGTGATTTAAAAAATGAGTCGGAACCTTTTAGGGCCACCCTTGAAATACAATCATGATGAGAAACTCACCTTATCAGTTGTCCTCGTAGTCCAAAACCTGCGACACTATATTCTACTTCGAACTACCAAGGTCATAGCAGATTCTAACCCCATTTAGTACTTGCTTAGTTGATGACAGATTAATGGAAAATTTTCCAGATGGATCATTATCCTCTAGGAATACGATATACAGTTATCTACTCCCAAAATCAAGAAAGCTCTTATCCTAGCTGAACTCATTACAACTTTTCCCTTGGATGCCAAAGCTTCCCCCATCAACGAGGACTTCCCTGATGAACACCTCTTCTTCATCCCCTCCGATGACCCTTGGTATGTTGACATCCTCATCTACCTTCAGACAAATTTTTTTGGGTCTCATATATCTCAAGATGATCGTCGACACATTCATCATTAGGCCCCCTGATATATCCTCATCAGAGACATTCTCTATCGATGCAGGGTTGACATCATACTTCAGCGATGTCTTACCATCGACGAAGATGAAAAAGTCTTGAATGATTTCCACAACGACTCTTGCGGTGGTCATATCTCAGGGATGTCCACCACCCAAAAAATCATTTGAGCATGGTACTTCTGGCTCGCTTTGTTTCATGAATTTATCCACGATGTCAAGCGATGCGACAAATGCCAACTTTATGCAAACAAAGCACGAGCTCCACCAACTCTTCTACATCTAGTCATCACAATCGACCCCTTCTATAAATGGGGCATATACTTCATGACTTGTCACCCTCCATCCAATAATGGACACAAGTACATTTTCTTGGTCATAGATTAATTTAACAAATGGGCTGAAGCCATGCCCACTTTCAACAACACTGCTGACAGAACAACACATTTTTTCTTCAACCATGTCATTACCTGGTTTGGAGTCCCACAACAGTTAGTGTCCAACCATGGTAAAAATTTTGAGAGTGATATATTTGAAAAACTCTCCTCAAAATTAGGCTTCGCCCATAAGTTTTCCTCCCTATACTATCCTAGATCTAATAGACAGATCGAGGTTGTTAACAAAGTCCTTAAAACCATGCTACAACGTGTCGTCAACAAACATAAGACCAACTGACATCATATGTTGTTTTCTGCATTATGGTCTTATTGCACGACAGTCAAACTTCCATCAGTTTTACATTGTTCCACCTTGTCCATGGCATCAAATCCACCCTCCCTATCAAGTGCGAAATCCCCACGTTACACACTGCCATTAATCTCTTACCTGACACTACTCCAATAGAGAATCTCCCGTTGACCTTAGAATCACTTGATGAAGACTGTCGATCTTCATTACAACATAATGAGACAGCTAAAAGACGATCCAAAGACACCATCGACCGCCATTTTAACCTTCACTCATTTAACGAAGGTGATCTCGTGTTAGCCTATGATATTTCCCATGATAATCTTTACCATGGGAAATTCTAATGATTATGCCATGGCCTCTTCATCATCCAACATTGCCTCACTAAAGGCACCTACATATTGGCCTCTGCAGAAGGATACCCTCTCAAATAACCCATCAACGAGTTGTACTTAAAGAAGTTTTATGCCTAAGCGTAACCCCCCTACCTTAGGTTTCTCTTTGTACACATTTGTAGAGTTTTTAGTCTTCTTTGATACCACCACTCTTGGTGTTTGATCTATCACCCATGTTATTGATAGATGCATCATCCATCAGCCTACCACATCGGTTATGCTAATGGTGCCAGCTGGTGGACCTAGAATCTCGCTTCGGTTGCTTGGGCCATCTATACCCCTTCATATATCCTACTCCACTCCAGTAGCATATGTTTACGCTTGACCACCAACAACTAAGACAAATATGCCACCTTCATTGGACTCCTTTCCAAGGCCAGTGACCACCACATTCGTCACCTTAGCATTCTATTAGATTCCCAGCTTGTCGTCCTCCAACTCAACAACGTGTATCATGTTCACAATCTGTGCCTTTTTCGAAAATACCTGCAAGTTAGACTCATATCTCTCAACTTTGATTCCATTACATTTACATATATTCCAAGAAGCCTCAATCAAGTAGCAGATCACATGGCTAACCTAGTATTATATTGGCATTTATCACATTAAAAAAACATCATATACATATCATCATACAACTATCAAAACACGTAGAATAGACATCATACATCATAAAACAACAAAGCACAAAGACACGAATGATAAAAATTTATCCATCATATATATATCATCCAATTCTGAAATGTTTACAAAAAATATACATATACAACTGGCCATAGGCTCATGAATCCCCTCACCCCTATGAGTAAAAAAACGGGTATCAACTACCCAATAAAAAATTTAGGCTCCCAAACCCGTACATACAAAAATAGGCACTCAAGGTTCCCCCAGAGCTCCCTCCTAGGTCCTCTGTCAGCCGAAGGCACCCGACCAGCTGGGGGCCTCCCACACATTTATGGGCCCCTACCCCTAAAATCCCCTATATGACCCTCCTTACAACCCCTATCTACCAACTACCAAATTCACAATGTGCAGGATGATAGGACCACTAACTTGTCTCTCGACACTCCTGGATCCGTAGCCTCATGCTCCCGCAATATCTAGATATCCTCAAAGCTCTCTCATCAACACAACAATCATGACAAGTACAAATGAGGTGGCATTATGGGCCTACCATCCATATATAGCCCCTTTTTACCAACTTCCACACTCTATTACAGTAGCCCAGAGCCTCTGTTTTTCGATCCGTTCTCAGCCATGGGATCCTGATTCGGCCATATACACATTCACATTCTCCGAGTTATCATCTGCACTTGGTCCTGGAGGAGCATTTTTCTCACGCCACGTTCAGGTACACATGCTCACTTTCAATTTTATCAAATAGTTGTTATATGTTCTTTATCATCAGATATTGTTCACGTCGAGTATTTGGTTTTCATGTGTACAGATACTTGTTCAACAAAGCTTACAACCCCTTCAGGTATATGTTTGACACTGGCATGTAAGTATTCCCTCTGTAAATCAATTTCATATCCTGGTCACACCCTATAACATTTTCCTTTAGGATCCCTACATTCGGCTCTGTAGTGTCTTCACCTCTACCACATTTTGGTATTGTCATTTGATAACACTTGTTGGCCCTTGACCAAGTTTTGAATATCCTTAGTCATGTTTGACCTATTTTTGGACTTCAACGGGCTATCGAAGGTGGATCACAATTCAAACCAGAGATCATGAGATCTCAACCCCTTATTTAGGGTTTTTTGGGTTTTGGGATTATGTAACGGGTATGGGGATGTCGGCCCATGGGTTTACCCATGCTTAGGCCATTTTTTTAATGTATAAATATATTTCGAGGTGATGTAAGAGGGGGCTCGGTACATTTCTAAGTGCTAAGTGCAAATTGTAAATGCTTTGTGCATGCTATGTTGAGAACTTGCAGAGCTAAGTGCAAGTGATTGTAAGAGACTGTGTAAAGGCTTTGTGTTGTGACCTAGCTCGGGGAAGGAGGATCTAGTGAAGTGTGCATAGATATCATCTCCTATGAAGAGTAAGATCTTGTGGCTCTGTGCATGTAGAAGATTGACATAAGACAATAAAGAGAAGAAGAGTTGATGGATGTAGCCCCAGGCGGGGGGTGAACCACGTATATCCTGTGTTGTGATTTCTTTATGCATTATGGTTGTTTATTGTTTATATGATTAATTCTTAGTGCAATGATGTATAGATGATTATGATAGCTTAGTGCCTAATGATGTGAATAAGATTCTAGATCTGATCTATGTTGATATTCTTAGTGCCTGAATATATTAGATCTAGATGAATACTGCGATGTTGTGCTATTAGGGTTTATCTGCACTGTAAACTAAGCCTAAATACTAATGAAATATAACTGGTAAGTTCTCATTTAAGGTGTTACAATCACAGATCTATGTCCCAACTAAGGTTGCAGACATCTAAGTCCTGCAACCACCCCTACCTCTACCTCGAGTGAGACTTCACCTTCTTCGCAGGTGTTGCCGAAAGGGTCGATAGTTAGGGTTTTGTTGGTACGTTTTTGAAGTGTTGAACCCTGGGTCTTCCCCTGTGACAACAAATGGTTCTGTTTTCGAGACCTGAAACTTTGATTGTTGGGAACTGAAGAAAAGAAAAGATATGTGCATAGATATGTTGCCCTAGTGCGCAGTATTCTACTTGACTTGTAAAGCTCTGTGCTAAGAAGAGAAGTCAGATATGAAGAAAATAGGTAATTTCTTGAAGCTTTTTTCTCTGATAAAGGTAAGAACAGTGAAAAGTTTTATTGAAAAAGTAAGATAAGTGGAAATTTTTGTTTCAAAAGTATGGATCCATGTATGTTTGATAAATTTTGTCCTAGCTTGAAAACTAGGGCACAAATAGAAGAAAGATGATTTGATATGAGTAGATCTGATAAGAATAGTGAAATATATGTTATTCCTATGCATAGAAAGAATGTTTGGAATAACAAATGGATGCAATATCGTAGAAAGAATTTTATGCAGGTTAGCTACTATGATCCTAGTGCGCAGTACAGGAAAGCCTATGGATCATTTAAAAGAAAAAGAGGATTAACCCTTTGCTATAGTTGCAGAAGACCAGGACATCTTGCTAAGGAATTCCTTGGTAGAAGACCTAGTTGTCTTTGTTTTAAATCTATGGATCATGAAGTTTTGGATTGCCCTAGAATGATTGCTAAGGTTGAAAGAATGAATATGAGACAAGAAAACCCTAAGGAAGGTCAAGAAACTAATACCATGGTAGAACCCCAGAAAGAATCAGAGAATGTATTACTACAAATGAAAGAAACCCTGAATGATCAGAGAAATATCAACCTATCATAGATATTCAAAGAAAAAGAGTGCATAGAAACAAGAAAGGAGACTTCGACATTGATTGTTTTCTGGATGAGGAAACACAAGTGAATATCATGACAGAAAGAACTTGGGAAATTTTAGGAAAGCCTTCTATGATTCCTTCATTGGGAGGAATAGGATTATTTAGAGGAAAGTTGATAACCCTATGTGGAAGACTTACCCAAACCTCTATGAGTGCTTATGGAACTTCAACAGAGGAATATTTTGAGGTTGTTAAATTTATTGAGAGCATCGCCCCATTTTCTATGTTACTAGGAAAAAACTGGATTGAGAAGGATCGAACCAGAAGAAAATAAGAGGGAGCCCTAGAACATAAGAAGAAAGAACTAAGAGACTTCATGACGAAGAGGATAACACACTTACTGAAAGAACAAGGGGACCAGTCGAAGCTACTGAGGACCAGAGATCTGGGTGTTGAAGTTGAAGGAACCAAGGAAGACTTAAACCACCTGTCTGTACAGGAGAATAGAGCATCTACCACAGACAAAGAAGAAGTACTACTCTCTAACCCTATGAAATAATCTTAACAACACAAAGTTACTATGTTGAGTACAGATAAGAATCAGAATGGAAAGAGGAATATCGAAACGAACCTCACAGGGAAGAAGGCTAGAAATGTCAGTAAGAAGAGAGCAAAGCTAGAAAAATTGCAGGAGGTTCCAGAGGGAACTTCAGAGAAGGAAGGTTTGAAAAACTGGAACTTCATCAAGATATCAGAACAATGCAACATGAGACTTTTCCATGGCAGAGCGATATAGCCATTGGAGGCATTATGACCATTAGACCGATTCTCCCGAACGGTTAGAACATCAGTTATGACCAGAAAGATCTCCATCAGACCATTGGGACTGCATCGTAAGGGACAAAATTGCATTGTTGAAGGCTTCTCACCCGTTGAATAAATCCATTACCTCACTGTCTACTTAGTCTGTCGACTATTGCACTGAGAACACTTTCGCGAATTGTATCTAAACTAACAAAAGAACTATTTTCTACCGCGCTATGTTTACTGAGATCGACACCTATTCTATTGCATTGAGCATTCATTCATCCACTTGAGTTACCCAAACTTGAGCGTGCATGTCGAACGAACTCAGGAATTCCTCGACGAGAGGAGTGCAAGCCTCTTCGTCGACTGCTCGCGGATCTGGGCCATCCCGACCTGCAGCCGAGAAAAGAACCAAGCATTGAGATGACTTGGAGAATGCAAATTTAATCTCGACTATCCTTCCTGAATACATCTTGACTCTAGTCGACGTGGTGAGTCGTGATATTGTCCCCATAGACTTTGATTACACCCTAGTTGTTACATACCTCATGAAGGGGATATGTACAGTTTGATCGCAGTTGGATAAGATCTTGGAATTAAAATTTAGCAATTCAACCTAGGGGACCGCAAGAACTACAGTATGCTCGCTCCTCATAGATACTTGACTAGGATGAAGGGGAAGAACTTGAAAATAATCCCCCAACCATGGATGATGAACTTCACGCAGTCCACCATATTGAATGTGATGAAGATTCCACATTTTGGAAGGCACCAGGAGGTTAATGCGCGTGTTAATCTCCTACTATCGTGCTACCATGGCGGCTACCTGTGGCCAGACAGGTGCATCACCGTCGATCCGACGTTGATCCATAAGATCACCAGATTAAGCATGCAGGGACCCAACCCATAATACTTCTACCCAGGGAAGGATGCAGACTGCACCCTGGCATAGAGGATTAAGGATACATATGGCGATGTAGAAAAAAGGACGCAAGGCTACAAGTTAGCTTCCATCCATAATGGCACAGTGCGCTTGGCCTGCCAGTTGATCTCAAGAAAGCTCATGAGAAAGAATAGACCCACACAAGTCACAGATTTCGTTGTTTACCTCATTGGAAAATGTGTGGAAGGACTACAGATGAACTGGGAGAAGTACTTAGTCAACTAGATAGAATTGGATTTTTGCGAAGCTGAGGATCATGGATATGAGTTCCATTTTAGCTGGTTGTTGATTCTCATAGCATTTACTGCTTGGGAGACCGGAAGGTGTGACCTTCCTAGACATTGAGGCGTTCGAGCCACTTGTTGCGAAGTTCACCACGCTCTGGTATTCGAGCGATATGGGGAAACAATGGAAGTCAAACATAGTATTCCATACTTACTATCTCTAGTTAAAGAGGGATATTGGGGATGTCCCTTCTATGACATCGAACACCATGCACCAGTTCAGACCCCTCATGAAGTTTTGTGCAGATAGGAAATTTATTTATATCATTGCGCGCTCAAATGAGCATAAAGAGGACCTTCAGTCATACTATAAGCTCACAGAGGAGGACCTCAAAGAGATAACTAAATATTGACCTGATGATCTCCTTATCCCTGCTAACCCCACGGAAATGTCTGATCCCAACTAATTGGCAGCCCAAAGGCCACTCGCAAATAAAACCACACACCTAGAACTAGCATAACGAAGAAGACCGAAGAGGTACAGAACCTGAGCAGTACATGAGAAGACACTTCTTTAGACTCACCTGGATGAGGAGGTGATGACAAAGTAGATAAAAAAGAGAGAAATGGAAAAGAAGATCAACAGAAGCAAAGTGAAGTAACACTACCTAGGGATCCTGTTGATGAGGTTGATCCCTCTAAGAAAATAAAGGTTTCCCCTATGAAACCTACCTCGTGAAAGGAATCCAAATATACTAAGACTAAGTTGTAGATTGTACTCATGCTCAATGACTTTGACTTCATCATCGCAGTCGTATCAGACGCTTCGCAGGATATTATTCAGAATGCTGAAGCCAAACAAGTAGCCATGTATGATAGAATTGAGATAGAATTAAGAGGGGTACAACAGTCCCTCAAATCCAGTCGCGCAGTGTCCACTGCGCCCACACCATCAAAATAACCATAGTAGGGATATGAGCTTACCCAACTCCATAGAATAGCTGATGTGACCAAAGCTCTCCTTCGTCGTGCACAATAAGAAAAAGAACAGGCCATAGTGGCCCTAAAGCAAGCACAAGAGGAAGTGGTAGAGTAACGTCAAGTTGCACAACAGGAGAAGGATGACCTCCAAACCAAGTTTGAAGAGGAGAAAGCATATATCCAACAAGATAAAGAATAGATGCTCATGGAGCAGGTTGGAGTAAAAGAATAAGTTAGCAGAGCACTTCGCTCTGTGACAGGCTTAGAGAAAAAAGAGGAAGAGCTAATAGAGAATCAAGTAGCGCAGCTTGCTAAAGCCATCCAACAGCTTCAATAGAGAATAGCAGACTTAGAGCTACAAACAGTGCCAAGCATTCTATAGGATGTGTGAGACCAAAGAGAAGCCACTGCCTGGAGCACAATTGAGAGAATCAAATCCTTAGCTTTGGAATGTAAACAACTTAGCAGTAGAAGTGTGTAGACTTATGAGAAACTTACTGAATACCCTGAACTGAAGACACTGGAGTCACAACTCCATGAGGCAAAGAAGCAAGCAATGATAGTACAGGCGCAGTTGAAGATCCTGTTAGCAGTTGAGAGGATGAAGCAATCCTAAGAACACTGCACTTCTCAACAGCAGGTCCATACCATATAAAGCAAAATCATGGAAGTGACTTAGAGACTCCAACTAGTCCAGGACGAAGCATGCCAATTGTTTGAAGAGATTGAAGGCCGAGGAGCAGAGCTGGAACAACTAGTCATTGTATTTTAACAATGCTTAGAGGGACCTATCAATGAAGCAGTTATCCAAGAGTTCACCGAGCAGGATGCCTTGGCACAACAACAAGTCGAAGCAGCTCAAGCCAAGCTCGAGGATTTTGAGGCAGAGCTACCCAGACCAGAGTGACTCAGTACGAGTCACGGGTGAGTGTTGGGGGCTTGTTGGCCCTTGACCAAGTTTTGAGGATCCTTGGTCATGTTTGACCTATTTTGTGACTTCGACAGGCTATCGAAGGTGGAGCGCAAGTCGAAGCGAAGATCACAGAATCTCGACCCCTTATTTAGGGATTTTTGGGTTTTGGGCTTATGTAACGGGTATGGGGATGTCAAACTATGGGTTTAACCATGCTTAGGACCTTTTTGTAATGTATAAATAGATGTTGAGGCGATGTAAGAGGGGGCTTGGTACCTTGCTAAGTGCTAAGTCCAAATTGTAAATGCTTTGTGCATGCTATGTTGATAACTTGCAGAGCTAAGTGCAAGTGATTGTAAGAGACTATGTAAAGGCTTTGTGCTGTGATCTAGCTCAGGGAAGGATGATCTAGAGAAGTGCACTTAGATATCCTGTCCTATGCGGAGTAAGATCTTGTGGCTCTGTGCATGTAGAATATTGACATAAGACAATAAAGAGAAGAAGAGTTGGTGGATGTAGCCCCAGGCTGGGGGTGAACCATGTATATCCTGTGTTGTGATTGCTTTGTGCATTATGGTTGTTTATTGTTTATATGATTAATGCTTAGTGCAATGATGTATAGATGAATATGATATCTTAGTGACTAATGATGTGAATAAGATGCTAGATCTTATCTATGTTGATATGCTTAGTTCCTGAATATATTAGATCTGGATGAATACTGCGATGCTCTACTATTAGGGTTTATCTGCGTTGTAAACTAAGGTTGAATACTAATGAACTATACTTGCTAAGTGCTCTGTTAAGGCGTTACAATCACAGATTTGTGTCCCATCTAAGGTTGCAGACATCTCACTCCTGCAACCACCCCTGCCTCTACCTCAGTTGAGACTTCACCTGCTTCGCAGGTGTTTCCAAAAGGGTCAGTAGTTAGGGTTTTATTGGTGCGTTGTTGAAGCGTTGAACCTTGGTTCTGCCCCTGTGCCAACAAAACTCTCCCCCACATGATTTTTCCCATTCATAGTTCCCCTCGACAACTTGACACTCATGTTTCTTTCACCCCCTAGGATTGGGAGTCCCGATATTATTTTTCACTTCCAAGAGTGAACCCCATACTTCTTTTCATCATATTTCTAACCTTCCCAATGGACTCCCAGGTCACATCATCATACACTTGGTTCTATTGAATACACCACCGTAGTTTCATTATCCCTCCATCTCATCCACCATCAGTTTTCCCATCTTCATATTGTACTCCATCCACTTACCTAATACATAAACCCACCCATGCGGCCCCCACCCTCCACCAATTATATTTCACAAGCTTGCGCCCTAAACAAGCCAAGCCATCTTTCACTGGGGCACCCATTTCTGTATTTGTATACTCAACCCAAATTATTATTCATTTCTTTGGTAATTGTATAAAGCCTTTGTTTCCAACATATACATAGCTTTTTCATCGTCATCCTTGATGGCCTTCTTTTACCTGGCATAGAAACCCATGTTTCCCTTGGTTGGGGCATCCACTCTTTTTCATACCAACATTGTTAACAAAACCTGTGTATCCCAAGTCCATGTACCCACGATATTTGAGTTTTCCCACTGTGTTACCCTCTGGAACAATTTCACCCCATATCTAGTCATCCCCCTGACACTAGATCCAATTTTACGGTTGTTTCCAGTCATTCTTCCATACCCTCAACCAAGGGAAGTCTCGAGTCCCACAACATATTGACTTCATTCATGTTACTCATCAGTACCTAATATCATCAATTACTCGATGGATTTCAAGAAGCCCTTTGATTCTTGGCGTCATGTCTCCCTTTCTGTCGACATCAACACAGTTTCCAGAAGGGCAGAAATATCTTGACTCTCATTACCTTTTCAATGAGGAGTCTCAGATTGAACAAAATAATCATCATTTCCTTTTGATTCCGTTGACCCCCATAACATTCGACTTCAACAAAATCGCATGTTATGGTGGGTGTTACTATGTGACCATTGTAGTGTTTCATACCAGTCGAAGACATCTGAATTTTTTAGGCCATCAATGCCTACGAGTCATCGACAATTCTTACAGTCATCCTTGACTCACTTTAGATCCCGTTCAACATTCATAACTCTCATTTTTTGCTATCAACCGCCCCTGAGGGAGCTACAATTATCTACATCGGAATACATATTTAGTTACAGTCCCACATTTTGGTTTCATGACACGAGCACAGGGCATACTCGCCTTGTCTATACACAGATTTTATTTTTCCTAAATAAAGGTTTGGGTCCCACATTTTTCCCTCTCCCTCCGAAGGATCTCTCTTGTAGTTCCTCTCTTCACTCTTCATTACAATGGTACTCTTAGCAAAATAAATATTGGTGTATTTCGGCTATATGTATGCTCTTAACCTCACACATTAGGGGGGATTTGTTATCACTGAAAAATTGTCTACAACATTGCACATAATGGTTGAAGAAAGACATGAATGCCAACAAAAATTAGTTCACCTATAGCACCAAAGTCCACCAAAAAGGAAAAAAACTATATACTTGGTTCAAAAATCAAAGTGCAAAAATTCACCAAATGGAGCACGCACACAGTGCGCATAATGCACAGGATAACACTGGACTTAGCACACACTCTGCACAAGATTCAAGACTGTCTATGATAAAAGCCACAAAATCCTATGAATGACGCATTTATGAATCTTGTCGGCCCCTCAACCACTTCTAGTCTGACCCCCAACATGATTTGACACTCATATTTGAGAGAAATCTATCTTGGAGGCTGGTCAAGGTCTAGGAGGTTCCCTAAAAGGCCTCTTGTTCACACTATGAACCAATTATATCTTGCCATGTATGGATGCTATAAATATGTGCCATGGGTGTGCTAGAAAAATAAGAACTTCAAGGTACTTTTATGCTGCAAGAATTCTTCTTTGAGAATCCTCTTTTCTCTTTGAATCATTCAAACACCATTGCAATAGGCCATTCCACTCACCTCTTGAGGGAATAGGCATTGCATTTCTTCACCATTTGTCATTTTCCATTGTATGAAGAGAAGATCTCTCTATTAGGGAACTTGTTAGCCCTACCAAGGAGGAAGAGGGGACTCATAAGTCCCTGCCTTTCTATACAGTGTTTATCCTATCAATATATTGATCCATTGGTAGCTATATATTGGTCATTTTTTATTTTCATGGTTCTAGTTCTTCAAGTTTCTCTAAGATTTGTTTATTAGTTGTTTTTAGTTGTATTTATTTGTTTTTCATGTGTATTTGGTTATATAATCAACTCACAAACTTTTTTCTTGTTTAGATGACTTAACTAAGCATGCAAGTGTTGTTTTTTTGCTCACCCATGTGACAAAATCAACACAACATGGTGTATGAGGTAGTGTTCTTGAGCATTGAAAAATGTCAGAGGTAGATGCTTCTGCATTTCACACATTAGTTGAGGAATTTTTCTCTTCCAATATTTTATATATTATTTATGGATTTATTTATATGAAAACCACCTACACATGATTATACAAGCAAATAATACATTTCAATAAAAATTTATATACATTAATTAAAGTAAAACATTACACGACGAAAAGTTCAGCAAAAAACATTTTTCTTACCTCATGTATTTTCCAAGATCATGTATATAACTTGTTTTATGTTGTTTTCAAAGGTTTCAGGGAGAGATATAGGTATAACATACTGTAATTACAAAAAAATGAATCATTTTTTTTTTAATAAAACAAAATTAAAAGACTAAAAATAAGTATTACCAAAATAGAAATCTAAGTACCAAAATAATTACCTTAATGAAGCTATGCCAGTCATGAGTTTTTACCCCACTAATGTCACCTTTCTTCATTAAGATATTCTTTATGTTTAAAGAGAATCCCATGGGAAATTTAATTTTTTGAATCGCCTCTTTTACAGCATTTTTTTCCTACTCTATAAATAACCATGGAAAACGATTTGGTTCTTCAATATTTTTATTTGAATCAATCACATCGTGCATTGCATGATTGGCTTTCTGAATGTCATTACAAATTTTGACAATTTTTTCTTTGTCATTCTTTCCATCTAATATTCTCCACAATGTTTAGGTTACATTCTTCCTGATATTCATTGTATCAAACAAATGAGTTTTTTGTAGGGGTTCATAGTAGGGCAGCCTACTGAATTGTACGAGGTAATTTTTCATTCCTCGTGGAATATTCCCACAAATGCCTTGATGACCTTTATGGAACATAAATGAATTAATTATACAACAAAAATTGTTAGATATGGTGAACATAATTCAATACAAATAAAAATTATAAAATATTTTTTGTGATACATAGTAGAATTGCTTACCTTGATGATTTCTATTATATAGAAACTTCCATAGGTGAGGTATCATTCTTCGTGGTTTTATTGCAGTCTCTTCTTTCCCATTGAAAATATGTTTTTTGGTAGTTYGATACCCATGGTTCTTAGTAATTTCCTATACTCATCAAACACCTACTTTCCTAAACTTCTTGAATGACGTGATTTCATCCTAATACCACAAATTGGACATGCAAATTTACCCTTCGTTTGAAGACCTGCAAGATATGGATTAATAATGTGACATGTAATATTAGTTATATAACAAGGAATTAATATTAGAAACATGCATAATAATTTCATAAAATTATATACTATTAAAGTGCAGTAGTGTGACGTTACATACCACAAAAATGTGTTAGCCCAGGGGCATCATAAATTGTCCTTGTAGGTATTCCATGGAATTGAAATTGTTTTTTCTCAATTGGTCTAGAGATTTCGTACATAGTGATTCTATCCCATAACTTTTGTATCTCATCGACAAGAGGCTCAATATTTACATTCATATATTTCACTTGGTACTTACCTAATTGGTTGAAAGTACATGTAATTAATACCTTGTTTAGGTATAATAAATAATTCAATAATAATGAATAAGAGTACAAATGAAATGGTGCTACGTTAAAACAAATATTGTAAACAACTACCTAGAAAAATCATTGCCAACATTGTTTGCTCCCTCTTTATTGACATCCAAAGAGGAAGGTTGTTGTTTATAACAAACACAAGCCACACTGAGTAAATAAACCTCAACTCACCAAATGGATTGACACCATTAGCTGCAAATGAAATCCTAACATTACGAGGTTCTTCTTTAAAAATTGACCATCTTTCTTTGATGTACCTAAATGCAAAAGCATCTGCATGCATTCGAAGAACACCATATTCACTTATGTGTCGTGCATGGCAATCCATAAAATGTGTTATTATTTCACACTTGAACAATCGCTACAAACATGGAATTATCAGACTATGATGAAGAACCTTGTGAGGCACCTTTTATGTTACTTGTTCGGTTCAATATCTACTGATTTGACATTGCGGGCATTTTGTTTCTGATGCATATTGTCCATAGTATATAATATGATAATCAGGAAATGCATCAATATCTTGATACTCCATTCCAATATATTTCATAATGGAAGATAACTCTCACTATGTGTGAGGTAAATTATTCGATGGTGGTAAGAAAAATTCACCTAACAATCTATGACATAAAAAATAACTAGTTAATGTAAATAATAGTAATAAAAAATATTGCATCCTTAATATATTACACATTAATTGACACTTAAAAAAGAGAAAAATAAGTTAGACCTTTAAGTATTTGTGAAGAAATATATCGTTACGTACCTTAATATATGTGTGAGACAAGTGTTTGAAAAACCATTCAATACCTTCAAGCTCACCAACAACATTATAGATGACAAAACATTTTTCTTCAGCCTTCATAAAGGGCTTGTTGTGGCTTTTCAAGCAAAGGTATATCATGAATATCATCAAAGTTTTCATCCTTATCGATAGGAGCAATTTTACAAATTATTTTTGTTACCCCTATGACTGTTAATGATGTAAACCTACCTTTTGTCTTTAGAATGATCAATTTCCTTAATCCCTGAAGAAGAATGAAGATGAATTTTCCCAGAGAAATGAAATTATCTTTTCCTTTGTAAAAAACCCTATCAAGAAGGATCGTCACACCTTGCCCAGTGATAAGGGTGTGATGATTCCAAATCATTGCATGTTGCACCATAGTGGCCTGCGATGTTGTCGCACCTTGCTTAGTGTTAAGGGTGCGATGATTTTCCATGCGAAGGAAAAATATAAGCTTCTCGATGCTTCTAGAATAGAAGCTTCGAGGGTGAGGTGGCCTCCGATCAGTTTGGATCTGATTCATATCTATGATCTCATGGGATCATCCTAACCTCCTCACCCTATCCTTTTCATCTTATAAAAGGAGAGGAGTTCTCATGGGGAGATTTAGTTTTTTTGGAGCTTGGTGAGCTTTGTGAAGAACTTTTAAGAAGAACTAATGAGATATTAGTTGAGACAAGAGTTTGGGCCTATGGTGGCTATGAGATTTGCTTTTTCAAGATAGATTTTGAATGACTATCAGATCTACTGTCTCAGAATCCATGGATCAGAAGTGTGTGGGAAGAAAGGAACTGTTGGAAGTACCCTGACAACATCAAGACATTTGGTTGTATCTTTCTTCCACATTCTTTAATACATATATAATTTTCTTTCCTATATGAATGTTACTTGTCCATATTGTATGATTCCTTGATCACATACATAGTTTCATATTGAATAGACTTTGTTATTCTTGTCTTCATTGGCTTGTGTTTCTTTGTAAATAATTCTCCATAAGATTTACGACGAAGCTAGGATCACATTGGCGATGTCAGATCTACTAAATTTAAAAGGTATGTTTTGGATCCTCTTCTTATTGTTAAACATTTATAATGTAAGTTAGTTTCGCAAAGCTAATTCTGTAATTAAAACTATAGTTACATAATTGTCTACCATTAACAATAGTTTAATTTGTGTGCCTAGGTTGTGAACCACACCGAGTTTATGCCTTGATTATATTTGAAGTGTTAGTTGTATCACGTGTAATGGTTGCTTGGAAGACCATTGGTATTGCAATGGGTATCTATGATATGTGTCACAGGTGCAATATAGGTTTTTCTTGGACATTGACCTTTATTACATTTGAATCTTGAGCATTCACTTAATTCATTTTTACATAGATTATTTAGGAACAGAGCTTTATTTTTGTTTCACTATACGTGCATTTATAGGAAAGAAAGAAGTTTGGAGTGTTTGTAGATTCTTTCCAAATCAACCAAGAAAAACTTGTTCGAATATTGGGTAACATTCAAGCAATGACCTTAATGGGATGGCGATTGTGAAAGTTGTATGATGATATGTGCTATGTATTACGATCTGTATAGGCTTGGAATACCTTGAAAGAAAGGGATGTAGTGTCTTTGGGACAAGAACTGCATGGTGGCAATGGAATCTTGATTGAATTTTTAGTGGCCAAGATATATACTGGCCCTCAAGATATGTATTGATGCCTGAAACCTTTAGCATTGAAGTGTAAGATAAATTAACTAGTTCAAAATTATATTTTTCTCAGAAAGTGTATATAGAGAAAGAGTATCAAAGGCTGATATAATGTAGCATATTCTTTGTTTTATTTTAATTCTTGGGGGTCTGTGATGGTAATGGATGAACCAGGTGTTGGGAGCTAGTTATAGAGAACATATTTTCAAATTTCTACCTCTTGCTTACAAAAAAATAGACATTCCCAAGGAAAATAGAATTTTTTCTTCAATTTTGACTGTGGAACTGTTGGCTATCCTTTCAACCTTAACAGGGCCCTCCCTTGATTCCCTTGCCTTTCTTAGAAACAGTCTCGTGACTAACTCTAATGTTAAATTTATTAAACCACATCATGAAACCATGTTGTCTCCTTTGAAGTCCTTTATCAAACATGATGGCAGGAGCAAATAGGGCACATTATTTTCAAGATGTTTGGCCAACATCCAAGCAACTTTCTTGTGGCATTGTATGCACAGGTAATCTTTCTGGGGTAATTTTTAATGGAAAGTTTTCCAAATTTTAGAGTTATTTCAAGCTTGTCATACTAAATGTGGCTGAATCATGGATGTGGATTTTGGAATGGTTCTCGCATAGCACGTCTGACATGGAAAACTATATAAGGCCTATATGTGTGATTCTCTCCATATTTTTGTCCATGCCATCTGTGAGCTCGGGAATGTATGTGCATGTTAATCACATTTTATTGGACAGATAAAGAAAAGGGAGGCGATGAAATTGGTGAGGATGAAGAAGAAGAGACTGAGATTGACTTGGATGAACAAATGCACCATATCGGTTTGGTAGGAGGTCTATTGAATAACTTATGGGAAACATTTTAGAGTATTTTATATGTATTTATTTGTAGTACAAGATGGTATTAGAAATGTGGGAGAGTAGAAACTTATTTACACACATCAAATAATATGATGAGCACTCTATTCAATCAATGTAATTGTACACATATAAATACAACAATTTTTTTCTCAAGATTGACAAACTACGTTGATCACACAATCACCCAATAGAGCAAATATCTCAACCTCACACCATTCTAGGAAGCATCTAGTTGGAGAGAATCTTTCACATCCAACTAGTTCCAACAACCTCCTACAAACTAGGAACAAAATCTCTATGTAGATACCAACTCTACTCGATAATGACCAACAATCATTACAACCAAATATATGATCACACCTAAGACAAGTATGAGATACATAATCCAACACTCCCCCTCAACGGTACTTGTCTTACTCTCTAGTAGCATAGGTCTACATAAACATATTCTCCTCTGTATAAAATGCTCCTTTATGAATCGAAGAACCTCTTGATCAACAAATTCTATCTATGGTCCATCCTGGAACTTTCATTTTGTACCTTGATTATACATACATCACCACTCTATCAAAGTCCATATAAATGAACAATCATCCATCGAAATACATGGGTAACTAGCCATTGTAAACGTCGGCCTAATAGGATGCCCCTTCATGTACATGGTTCATTCAACCTATATATGAACTTCCCTTGAATGTATAACTTCACCTCTTAGAGTCTAAAACCAATAACATGATCCACCCCTGGTGTTAAAGAACTCCACTGTAGAGGCCACTGTTAAATTATTGAGATTGATTTAATATGCAGATTATTTCTTTAATTTGTTCAACACTTTGATTCCAGCTTAATACATTTCAACAAAACAAAATCATAACTGAATAGCAATAAGCATCTAGATCCACAAGAATGCACATCAACAACACATATACCTTGGGGAAACCCTGTACAAGGAGAAAAACCCCAGCAAACAATCTTCCTTTATTGCAAGTAAAATGTAAGATCATGTACAATAAACCACCATGAAAAATACCTGACTGTATGACTAGAAAACAATGAAATGCTTGTTAAAGTTTGAACTTGATAGTAAATTGTAAGGAATTCTTTAAATTATGACATTACTTTGAAATTATCTTAATATGAACTAAAAAGCATAATCAATACTGAATAGAAAAAACCATGTTGTTTTACGAGCATGTAAATTGACACCACATGTACCCTGGGGAAACCCTATACAGGTAGAAAAACCCCAACAAACAATTTCCTTTTATTGCAAAGATAATGTGTTGGCACTTGGGTATGGAAGCGAGGAAAGATCAAGGAATAAAAGGTCAAACTTGAACTATGCGGGAAACACGGTGACTGTTATTGGGTCGAAGTGAGCAAAAGAGAAGAAAAGATGGAGCAAAGTAAGAGGAAGCAAGTTGTTGGATGAGGAGATCAAGGATGGAAAATCAACAAGGAGGAAGGATCGTGGACAACTCAACAAGCAGAAAAAGCCATCATTGCATTCTTTGGAACACCGTGCGAGAAGGAAGGAAAGACAGGTTGGCGAAGCCCTGAAAATACGGGTCAAGGTGACCTAGGTTTTAGACACCTAGGGTTTTGGTATCTAGGGTTTTGACACTTAGGTCTCGGCCTAAGGCTGTCGGTGAGCTATTGTAATGTATAAATAAAGGTCAAGAGGACCTAGGTTGGGTTGTTGTCATTGTTATTGTTGATACCAAGGATTATTGTTGTGTGAGAGAGAAGTGTTGAGTGAGAGAGCCTTCGGGTATTGTAAGATATCCATTTGGGTTCATAGATCAGACTTGCAGCTGGATGCACAGGAAGGGGAGAGATAGAGAGAAGAAGAAATAAGATCTACTAGCTAAGAGTGCAGAAAAGAACTGTATGCTTCACCTTAATATATTATAAAGCACAGTTCTGTGGACGTAGCCCTAGAGATAGGGTGAATCACATATATCTTGTGTCATGCATGTGGTTGATGCTTTGTTCTCTACCATTTGATATAATGTAATAGCATTACTGTGTTAGATATGATAGATAGTTGTGCATAGTAGATCTAAGCTGATAAGTGATGTATGAATGTTGTATTGTTCTGGTTGCTAGATCCACTTCATATCCCCTTTTTTTGTAGACATCTCTGTCCTCCAACCCCCCCATAACTTCTTCGGGTGAGACTGCATCTACTTCACAGGTGCTACTGAAAGAGCTATTAGTTAGGGCTTGTTGGTGCGCTCTTGGAGATTAACCCTGGGTCTGTCTTTGTGCCAAAAAATGGTTTCGTTGTCGGGACATGAATATTCTTAAGGGAATGTCAAGGTGTTTCCCATCAAAGACAGAGATTCAAAAGTGGATAGAGGATCAAGAAAAGGACTTCACTGAAGCCCAAAACAATAACCCTAATCTTAGTACAGAGGATTGGCTAGGAAGATATATCTTTACCGACATACACAAGATCTTATTTGGAGTAATCCATCCGGATCTATACGAGTGGTTAGATAGGTTAGCAGATACCCAGTTCGAGATCAGATCTAGACCTCCTGTGGTTTGGACGTTGACGTTGATCCAGAAGGTCAAGAGAGTTGATAACGTCATGTCAAGAGAATTAGATCACTAGCTTGATAGCACCATTGGAGGGACATCACCGAGTTTGTTTTTGACATGGTAGAATCGTATAGGCAAGCCGAGAGATATTTCTTCAAGGGACCCAGAGGAAAATTTTTACATTTTATGAAGTTGAGAATCAAGATGCTATTGCATGAGAAGAACATATTGAAGATATAGTAGATTGGTTGGATTTGAAAAAGCTAATGTTCAAGAATTTAGACAGCGACAATGATATAGAAGCTGGACATACGCACAGTGGAAGAGCATTCAGAGAAGTTCCTTTTGTGAACTTGTTCAATGAGAACTATGGGGACATGGGATTATATAGTGGAGAAGAGGCATATATGATGGACGAAGAGCATTCAAAACCTATTAGGACAGAGGAAGGGAAAGTTGAAGAACCTCACCAGGACGAGCTAGAAAATTCAAGAACCACGCAGGTTGTTGAAGTAAGTATGAATAATCCTCTTGTTGTTTCAACAGTGCTAAGTAATCAAAATAGTCAGAGTTACCAGAGTCCTCAGAGTACTATTACTAGTAGTTCAACATATACTCAGACATGAAACCTAGGAATATCTATGGAAGATGAGATGAGGCTCCCTATCTTTAGGGGAGATGGATATAAGGATCCTGGTCAACATTCGTTCCTAGGTGAAGCTGTATGGAATATTAAAAATGTCACTGACGAAGCTGTTAAAAGAACCCAGTTTAGCACTACTCTGAGAGATCGCACACTGAGCTGGTACATGAAGCTTGTCTAAGGAATTTCACAGCCTCAGCCACTGAATGATATTAAGAAAGTGTTGATTGCAGAGTTCAAGAAACCCAAATCAGAGTCACAATGTATTACAGAGTTGAAGGAGATCAAGTAGAAGGTCACCGAACCCATCTGGGAATTCAATCATAGATTCAAGACCTTAACAGGCCGATTAACTTTCAAGATCCCAGATGAGCAGAACAAGGAATGGTTTATCGTTTCTCTCTTACCACACATCAGAGTTCCTCTGATGCAAAAGAATATTGATTTGCAGTCTGAGGTGTTGGAGATCACCATGAAGCTAGAGTCAGCCCCTATGGGAGAATCCAACACAGGTATGAGACAAATCCTGAGTCGGCTAACTAGTTTGTCTTTGTAGTTTGAGGACATGAAGAAAGACAAGGGAAAAGACAAAAGAGAAGACATATGGTGTGTCATATGCAGATTAGAAGGCCATGAAAAGGATCATTGTCCCCTATTTCAGGAATACCTGGCCTCTTGGGCCCCGAGCCCTTTTAAGCAAGTCACCCTACCCTGGTGCGAAGTATGCCGAAATAGACATTGCCCACGTGAGTCCTATTACATGCAGAAGTATGTTCATACACCCATAAATATGTATTGCATGTTCAGTAAGTATGTGGGACATGATACTAAGGATTTTAGTGCTTACGAACTCATGCATGAAAGGTCAAGAGATATATACAAAATCCAAGGTGAAGTACAACAAGAAGGAAACACTATGCTGGATTCATAGGACGAGGAGGAGGAGGAGGTATCGACCGAGGTTGAGGAAAAATCATCTATTACAACTGTGTGCAACCAGGACACTTGGAAAGGGATTGTCCGAACCCTTGCACTACTTGCAGCTACTACATCTCATTCGAACATGTTATAGAATATTGTCATGTGCTGCTAGCTAAGATTCAGGAGAGACGGTGACCTTAGCAGAACCCACAAGTGAAATTGATATATGCAGAACCTCGCAAAGAATACCCTAGAGTCGATGTTATAACTAGAGGAGGCATTGTTACAGGAGAAGACAGACTGACCCAAGGAAAGACTACAAAAGACTCAGGAGTCAGGAAAGTTGCAGAGAAGACCCAAACTTTTGATGCAAAGAAAGAAAGACAAGTGTTCAAGGAGGTAAGAAAAGAGTTCAAAGGAGATCAAGGCTCCCCATCAAAGACACGACCAAAAGTAAGAGAATATGGAATGCCTCAAGCATTCGATCAATCTGTTTTGCCAAGAGAAGGAAAAGAGGTAAGAAAGCTCATGGAATTTCTATATGCTTCTATTAAGTTGATTCAGGATGAAGATCTTGTACAAGAGCTACAAACTTTAACCAGAAAATATGAGCTAGGAAAGATAGACCCCTTAATGAATAGGGAAGTACATCAAATCTCAGAAAGGAGAAGGATAAATAAGGAATTACACTTGAATGTTCAATGTAATATCCGTCGGCCGAACCCAATTATAAATTAAAAACATGTATACTTAAGTTGGTGAACTGGTTAGACATCATTTGGTAATGCACCTTTCATGGCATAGTGCACGCAAGAACTACGCAGTAAAATGATGTAGTATTCACATTCCCGGATACCGCACACAGTAACTAAAGTGTGTGCAACCTTGAAGACAGCGGATACAACGTGCAGTAACTAAAGTGCACGCAATATTAAGGTCAACGAACCTTTGTGTATATGATATGTATTATAGGTTGGTGGCCAGTATTATAAGTTGGGATGCTTATGTTTTGGAATTAGGCCAGTCAACCTATTTTGTATATGTCTCATGATTAATATAAAATACATCGCTTCACACAAACCGACCACGATAAAAGAGATGGGGGACTAGATTCCACCAATTAGGGAAAGGGAGAGCCTAAAGTTAATAACAGGGCTAAGCTAGAGAGCTTAAATCCAAAAAGAAATGTTATATTAATATTTCTTAAAAACATAAAGTACAGATAATTAATTTATCCTAAGTCCTAAAGTAGGGGACAAGTGTACCAGAGTAGCTTCCAACATGACAAGTGTCAAGTTGGAGACATGCATACTTATTGCCGAGACTTAGTTCATTGTT
>ML789890.1:214322-225862 GCA_009831015.1 Picea engelmannii | reverse complement strand
GGGGGGTGTGGGAAGAATGGCTAAGAATCTTACCATTTTTCTTTCGACCAGAGAACCATTATCCCAGATACATTTTGTTAGTTAATGAGCTATCCTCACATATTCCTACCACCATTCTCAGACCAGTTCGATAGCCATTTCTGTTGGTGTACCTGTTAGCATGGGAGCAGGATTGAAGAGGTAGGTTGTCAGGCCCATGAGAAATTCTCTGAGTGAGAGAATTGTTGGGGATCGATTTCCTAAAGGTGATAAAATGCAACTACAACGCTTTGAGACTTTCGGTCCAGCATGTTGCTGAAGCCCTGGAAGGGAAGTGGGGTAGCCGAAGGACTATTGAGTAGAGAAGGGGGCGCACACTTCCTTGGGTGGGACAGGCATGTGGGGAATGAGAGGCTGTGGGCTGTTGGTTGAGTGAACACCTGAGATGGAGTCTTTCTAGTTGACCGTGAACCCTTATCTTGGTTAGGAATCTCTTACCCAGGTGGAGTCTAGTCCGAGCTCGGGGGTGACTCACTGGTTAGAGTGATGAACAATTTAGTATAAGGTTGTGAGGTTCATGGACAGTTTGCACGTAGTTGGTGACATTCCTACTAAGATAAGTACCAATTGTGTTATTAATTCACATACTGCATTGTTATTTACGTATATATTTTAAGAGTTTACGGTATGTGTGAATATAACTGCCGGTATCTTTAAGGGTACTCCCCTGTATAGGATGTATGTCTGTGTTTACTGTCGATTCAGTATGAAATAGCATAATTATAGAATGTGATGAAATGTTTACGTTTATATGTAATGCTTCCACAAGTGTGTTGTATGTTTATGTGTAATTGCATGCAGTTTGATATATATATATATATATATATATATATATATATATATATATATATATATGCTTGTGTATATATGTTCATAGCAGTAAAATTTTAAAGTAGCACTACTCAGTTGAACCTGGGTATGTTACGACCTATTCCGCAAAGAGAGAACAGTAAGAGTTCTCTGACGTAGTGTGACCTGGCCAAGGGGTGGCCGGGGTATGTTACAGTATGGTATTAGAGCTTCAGTTTTCAACATTGAACCTCGATGGGATAGACGATTCAAATTGAAGAGAAATTTACAATATGGTATCAAAGGAGTAATTTCAAAGTGACCAAATTTTCAAGTCATGGAGCGTCCATGGAAAATTTTGGCACCGCGCGGGAAATGTCAGCGTACAGGGGCGCATGGTAAATTGTGGCACCACGTGGAAGAATATCACGTGCATAAACACACACTAAAATTAGCATTTCATGGTGAGCACACACATTGTAATGATGCAAGTGGTGTGCATGGTATTACAAAATATAGAGGAGTTTGGTAGGTGCACACACAGTATGAGTATCAGTTGTATCGCAACAGTGTAGTCAAAAGTGCGCACAGGTGATTGTGCACAGTAACGACAGAGTATTTGATGGGACATGCAGATTATTGTGCGCGATGAAGAATTATGAACCTTGGCATGGTGCAATGCATAGATAGAAGTGCATGTAGAATATCAGTGTGCGATACAGAAACAATGTGCAGTGGATATTGGCACGCAACGTAGAAGTAGTGCGCGCAAGTTATTGGCACGACAAAGAGGAATGGTATAGTGGATGCAGGTTCACAGAAGCATGATTTACCTTATGGAGTTACTGTGCACAATAAATAAGGGTGTACAAGTGGAATTTATGAGCGCAAAGTCATTTGGGAGACTAATTAAGACAACGAGTCAGAGTTTAGTAGAAAATTTGCATGGTATTTGAAGAAAAGAAATATCCAACTGCGTTGAAGTATTATTTAAAAGGAATCAATCAAATGAAATGAATTCTGAGTTTTATACTTCTCTGATTCAAACAGACGAAAGTGAAAAATAAGCTTACAAGAAATGCATAATATAAAAGGAAAAGAGATTCATGTCACCATCAATTGGAATCTTGTCATAAGCAGTACAAAATCCGCTTTTGCACTTATATATTCATTTTTTTTAGTCCCAAAATTACAAAAAGGGAATGATACAAAATAGAATATGTCCTATTTTAAGGGGAACGTTTAAGAACATGTATAACATCTCTGGTTCCCCTTACCTTCACCACCATCTGTCCAAAAATAAATAAATAAAATTGTTGAAACATACTTAATTTTATTCGAGGGCTCATTTTAGCTTAGCGAGCTCCTCCTTAAAAGTATCTAACCAAACCGGTTGATTCTCTCCAACACTTTCACCCCCTTCAATGCTGGGTTCTTTCTTCTGTCGCTTGCTACGTTTCTTCTTAGCAGCTGGTCTATTGATAACCAAACCCCTCATAATTGGGTTCATCCTGACTTCCAATTTCGAGCCTGTAGTAGGTTCTGTGTGGAATTTAGTCACTAGGATCTTGCGGGAAAAGCAAGCATGTTTCCCGAATAACCAGTCTCGTTGGATTTAGCTTGGTCCATATACTTCAGTTTTGTGGACACAGAGATCAGAAGGTCGAGCAAGTTTGGAGACTATTTTGTTTATGGAAAAGATGAGGCTTCCATACCTGAGAGTTGGTAATTATAGAGTCTCAATCATGAACCACTGATAGACTTGTGCACAAGTACGATGGGTTGCCATGCTTGGCTAATCCATTTCAAATGATTAATCTTTTGAGTTTGTTACATGGCGGTGTTCACTAACTTCCTACGGCTGTGAAGTATCGAACGAGTGAGATGGGGTGATCTAACTAACCATCACCTATCCCACGAATGGTGGATTTGACATATTGAAGCACATGAAATCAAAACTTTCCAAAAAGTGGTTTCAAAAAATCTCTTTCCCCCGATCTATCTCTGTGCGATGATGTAGTTCTTGCTAAATTTTCAAGACTTGGATAAAAAAAATAAAAAAAATAAAAACCATTCATGGTGATAACACCGGAGAATCAGAAGAAATAGTTATGATGTGTATACTAAACCAAAATGATTCATGTTCTCCTTGAATTGATGATTTAGTTAGCCTGATAAGTTTTAATGCCTGCACATTTTGCAGAATTAACAACAACTAGATCAGATCAGGTCAGTACGGAATCCATAGGAATGGAAGAGACACAGGGAATTTATAGTCAGCAAGATGGGATTAGACGGATGAATGTCCATTTGGACATTGAAGGAACAAACTCCAATGGACATGGAGAGGAAAGGAATGAAAACCTGAATATGGTAGAGACCATTAAAATTTTTCAAAAGGATGTCCAAAGCCATAAAGATGATAATGAAAGGATTATGAGAGCCAAAGAGAAGTAAGATGACTTCAACATGAAGTTATTGCAAAGTCTGAACATAATAGAAAAGAAATTGGAAAAGGAAAGTGGCTCAAGCAAATCTGGAAGTCACAAACCTTCAGATGAGAAAAAGAAATCAGGAAGTGTTAGTAGACACCACCATCACTCCCCGAAGCATTCCAATAAAAGATCAGGTAGTAGCACAAGTCCATCCTCTGTCAGAAGGCATAAGAGGTCTCGGGTGGATGAACTACAAGGATAAATGAACAAAATCAAACCTCCTACTTTTGATGGTGAGCACAAGAAGGACGAATACGTAGAAACATGGTTGTTGGGCATGAGAAAGTATTTTCAATTACACAATTATTCTTCTCATGCAGAGGGTAGAATTTCCATCTATCAACTCAAAGGAAAGGCATCCATGTGGTGGGATCAACTTGTGCAGGTGCAACACATTAAAGAGAAAAGTGTTACTTGGAAGTAATTTAAGAAGTATTTTGAGAAGAAATACTTGACTAAGAGATATTATGACCAGAAAATGAAAGCGTTCTTTGAAATCAAGCTCGGAACATGCCCATAGATGAATATGAAAGAAGGTTCCTAGAACTGTTGAAGTATGTCTCTTTCATCAAGGATGAGACAGTTAAAATTCAAAGGCATTTTAGTGGATTGTCAGCATTCATTAGTGACAAAATAAAGTATGATGATCCCAAGAAATTGGAAGAGACCATAAGGCAAGCTAAATGTCTATATGATCAGCAGAAAGCAAGGCCAACTTTCCAAAAATCTTGGGAAGACAAAAAGAAGTTCAAGATGGATCAGAGGAAGAAAGGATTTAAACCACCATTCTTCATAAATAGTCCATAGGGACCACGAACTCCTAAAGAGCCCAAAATGATAGAGGCAAAAGGCCAAAGGCCGAGGTAGCCATCAATTCAATGTTGGGGTTGTAAAGGAGATCATAGATTCAAAGATTGTCCTCATAAAGGTGAAAAAGGAAGGACTGTTTATAATGTACAACAAGATGAAATAGTGGAGGACATGGGAAGAAATGTGCCAAGGATCTATGCAGCCCTGGATAACAAGCAAGCAGAATCTCAGTCACACATGATTGAAGTGGAAGGTATGACTAACAACCAAACCATTGCTATTTTAATTGATTAAGGAGCTAGTCATAGCTATATAGATCCTAAGATGGTAGAAAGTTTGCAATTGCCAAGAAGAAAGAATGGAAAATATTGGTTGGTATAGCTGGCTACAGGAGCCAAAAGAAAGGTTAATGAGATGGTTAAGTCATGTCTCATGGACATGAATGGACTGAACACCAAGGCATATTTGAACATCTTACCTTTAGGTTCCTATGACTGTATAATTGGGATGGATTGGTTGGACCCACATCATGCTCTATTGGATTTTCATAACAAAGAATTCACTTGCTTAGATGAGGAAGGGAACCAAACGAGAGTGCAGTGAATTCCCAGGGCAGTAACCATTAGAGAAATTTCAGCATTACAGCTAAAGAAATATTATAGAAGAGGATGTCAAATATTTGCAGCTCATATGGAGGAGACACCTAAAGACAAGGTGCCAAATTTGGAGGATTATGCAGTCCTGAAAGAGTTTGAAGATGTATTCAAGGAGGTACCAGGACTACCCCCAAAGAGAGACATTGATTTTTCTATAAAACTGACACCAGGAGTAACTCCCATGTCCAAGACTCCTTACAGAATGAGCACACCAGAATTGAAGGAGTTGCAAATGCAGCTTGAAGAACTTCTGAAGAAGGGGTATATATGACCAAGTGTGTCACCTTGGGGTGCCCTAGTCTTGTTTGTGAAAAATAAATATGAAACATTAAGATTGTGCATTGATTTCAGATAGTTGAATAAAGTGACTGTAAAGAACAAGTATCCTCTACCAAGGATCAATGATCTCTTTGATCAATTGAAGGATGCAAAGATATTTTCAAAGATAGATCTCAAATCAGGATACCATCAGTTAAGGACTAAATAAGAAGATATCAACAAGACCGCCTTCAGGACAAGGTATGGTCATTATGAGTTCACAGTGGTGCCATTTGGGTTGTCGAATGCAGCGGTTGTTTTCATGTGCTTAATGAATGGGGTTTTTCAAGAATATTTGGACAAGTTTGTCATTGTATTTTTGGATGATATTATTATATATTCTAAGTCAAAGGAAGAGAATGAACATCATTTTAGAATGGTGTTGCAAGTATTAAGGGAGCATCAGTTGTATGCCAAATTGAGCAAGTGCTCATTTTATTAGAAGCAAATTCATTATTTGGGGCATATCATTTCAAAAGATGTGATAGCACTGGATCTTGAGAAGATAGAATCCATTAGAGAATGGTCAGCACCAAAGAATGTGACTGAGGTTAGATCATTCATGGTCCTTGCAGGATACTATAGGAGATTCATCGGAGGATTCTCAAAGATAGCACACCCAATCACTTCCCTGCAAAGAAAGGGTATGAAGTTTCAGTGGACGTCGGACTATGAAAGGAGTTTCCAACATTTGAAACAATTATTGACAAGTGCTCCAATACTAAGGATTGCAGACCCAAATGAAGACTTCATTGTGTGCACAAATGCATGTAAAGAAGGACTTGGTGGAGTCCTTAGTCAAAATGGATTTGTGATATGCTATGAATCAAGGAAGTTGAAGGAGCATAAAATAAACTATGCCACTCATGATTTGGAGTTGGCAGCCATAGTGCATGCCTTGAGGAAATGGAGACACTACCTCATGGGAAAAAGGTTTGAACTAAGAACAGACCACAATGGTCTGAAATATTTATTCGAACAGCCAAATCTAAATGCTAGGCAAAGAAGATGGTTAGAATTTCTAAGCGAATACGACTTTGGTATAAAGCATATCAAGGGAAAAGAGAATAAAGTGGTTGATGCACTCAGCAGGATGGTGCATAAGCTACATGCTACAACCATTAGCATGTATCAGACTGATATTAAAAACAATATTCTAGAGGCTAAAAATGTAGACCTACAGTACATAGAATTGGTAGCAAAGCTACAACAAGGTAAGAAGCCACAGAAGATGGACACTTATAATTTGGGAATAGATGGAATACTGTTGCACAAGAATAGAATTATTGTACGAAATGTACAGGACTTGAAACGTATGATTTTTCATGAGATGCATAATGTTCCTTATGCATGGCATCTTGGATATCAGAAAACAGTGGCAGCATTCAAGAGCCAATACTTTTGGCCAGGTATGAAGAGAGAGATATATGAATACATCTCAAGATGTATGGAATGACAGAAATTTAAAGCGGAGCATAGGCACCTAGCAGGGTTGCTACAACCTTTGCCCATTCCTGAATGGAAGTGGGAAGTGGTGACAATGGATTTTATTACGGGATTGCCAAGAATAGGCAAGCTACATGATTTGATCATGGTGGTGGTGGACAAGCTTACAAAATCTGCCCATTTTATTCCATTGAAAACTACTCACAAGGCAATAGATGTTGCTGATATTTTCATAAAGGAAGTGTCAAGATTGCATGAAATTCCTAAAACAATTGTTTTCGACAGAGACCCGAAATTCACGTCGAATTTCTGGAAAGGATTGTTCAAAGGATTCAGAATGAATCTAAACTTTAGTACATCTTATCATACTGAGTCTGATCGACAGACAGAAAGGGTGAACATGGTGATAGAAGATATGTTGAGGATGTATGTGATGGATAAACCATCAAAATGGGAAGACTATCTACACTTGGTAGAATTCACTTACAACAATGGGTATCAAGGATCCTTGAAGATGAGCTCATTTGAAGCGCTTTATGACAAAAAGTGTGATACTCCAGTGATATAGGATAATCCAGCTGATAGGACAGTAGTTGGGCCAGAGTTGCTCAAAGAGATGGAGGACCAAATGATAAAAATTAAGTAAAATTTGAAAGCTACCCAAGACAGTCATAAAAGTTATGCCGATAAGAACAAAATCCATAAAGAATTCAAAGTGGGTGATCATGCTTTCCTGAAAGTGAAAGCCAACAAGAGTTCCCTGAAGCTGGGAAGCTGTGCCAAGTTGGCAGCCCGATTTTGTGGACCATTTGAAATCCTAGAGAAGATTGGATCAGTTTCTTATATGATTGCATTGCCTACATCTATGTCTGTTCATAATGTATTCCATGTATCATTGTTAAAGAAATGTATACCTAATGCTAATCACGTTACTGATTGGAATGTGATTCAGGTGGAGCAAGAAGGTGCTTTTCAAGTGCATCTGGTGTGCATTCTGGACCAGAAAATCAAATAGCTCTAGAATTGAGCCATAGGGCTTGTAAAGGTCCAATGGACCTAGTATGGTCCTAAAGATGCTACTTGGGATCATGAGGATGCAATGCACTGAGGAAAATGCATAAATAAGGGGAGGGGATTGTAATATCCCTCAGTCGAACCCAATTATAAATGTAAAACATGTATACCTAAGCTAGTGAGTTGTTTAGACATCATTTGGTAATTTACCTTTCATGGCATAGTGCGCACGGGAACTGCACAGTAAAATGATGCAGTATGCACATTCCTGAATACCGCGCGTAGTAACTAAAGTGTGCACAACCTTGAAGACAGTGGATACAACGCACAGTAACTAAAGTGCGCACAATATTAAGGTCAACGAATACATCGTTGCATGCAGACCGACCATGATAAAAGATATGGGGGACTATATTCCACCAATTAGGAAAAGGGAGGGCCTAAAGTTAAGAATAGTGCTAAGCTACACAACTTAAAGATGAAAAGAAATATTATATTAATATTTCTTAAAAACATAAAGTACGGATAATTAATTTATCCTAAGTCCTAAAGTGGGTGACAAGTGTACCGAAGTAGCTTCCAACATGACAAGTTTCAAGTTGGAGACATGCATACTTATTGTCGAGACTTAGTTCCTTTGAGGGGGGGATCTTTCATTGTTCGGGGGGTGGGTGTGGGAAGAATGGCTAAGAATCTTACCATTTTTCTTTCGACCAGAGAACCATTATCCCAGATACATTCCATCAGTTAATGAGCTATCCTCATATCTTCCTACCACCATACCCAGACCAGTTTGATAGCCATTTATGTTGGTGTACCTGTCAGCTTGGGAGCGGGATTGAAGAGGCGGGTTGTCGGGCCCGTGAGAAATTCTCTGAGTGAGAGAATTGTTGGGGATCGATTTCTTGAAGGTGATAAACTGAAGCTACAATGTTCTGAGACTTTCGGTCCGGCCTGTTGGTGAAGCCCTGGAAGGGAAGTGGGGTAGTCGAAGGACTATTGAGAAGAGAAGGGGCACACTTACTTGGCTGGGATAGGAATGTGGGGAATGAGAGGTTGTGGGTTGTTGGTTGAGTGAACACCTGAGATGGAGTCTTTCTGGTTGACCGTGAACCCTTAGCCTGGTTAGGAATCCCTTACCCGAGTGGAGTCTAGTCCCATCTCGGGTGTGACTCACTATTGAGAGTGATGAACAATGTAGTCTAAGGCTGGGAGGTTTGTGGAAAGTCTGCATGCAGTTGGTGACATTCCTACTAAGATAAGTACCAATTGTGTTACAAATTCACATACTGCATTGTTATTTATGTATAAATTTTAAGAGTTTACGGTATGTGCGAATATAAATTCCAGTATGTTCAAGGGTACTCCCCTGTATAGGATGTATGTCTATGTTTATGGTCAATTCAGTATGAAATAGTATAATTATAGAATGTGATGATCTGTTTACGTTTATATGTAATGCTTCCACATGTTTATGTGTAATTGCATGTAGTTTGATATATATATATAGATGCCTGTGTATATATGTCTGTAGCAATAAAATTTTAAAGTAGCACTACTCAGTTGAACCTGGGTATGTTACGACATGTTCCATAAAGAGAGAATAGTATGAGTTCTCTGATGTAGCGTGACCCGACCAAGGGGTGGTCGGGGTATGTTACACTCAAATAAGAGAATATGATATAGACTATGTGGTCCTCGACTTAGGGTCGGAGTTCAATGTCATGACGAAGAAAACCTAGGCACTAATGGGAAAACCCAAGTTGATCTATTCCCCTATCAGGCTTAGGATGGCTAATCAACAAGTTGTAGTCCCCTTTGGATGATTGGAACATGTCCCTGTGGATGTCGATAGAGAGAGAACATTTTCAGATTTGGAGGTAGTTGAGATAGTTGATGATAGTTTCCCTTACCCTGTGATGTTAGGAATTGAAAGGGCTTTCAATAATTCCACTATGGTTGATTTAAAGAAAAGACATATGAATTTTGAAAGAAATGGCCTTAAGGTCATTGCGCCTTTAGATACAGATGAAGGTCAGCGATACACAGAACCCATCAGAGAGGAAGACCATGCATATGAGCTAGAAAACATATACAAACTAACAGCCATACACTAGGATTACATTAATCCTACGGCTGATGGAAACCTTAGATGACAAAGTGACAACGTATGTTCATGAGATTCAAAAGAATCCCTAGAGAACTGGAAGAACCAAATGTATGAAGTATCTACAAGGAGATGTTCTAGATTAACCAAAGAAGTTTGTTGGATCAGCACAAAAGTAAGTAACTTACCCACCTTTGATGGTCTTAATCCTTTAGAATAGTTCTTGTCGGACTTTGAAGCAATTGTACCAACACAACAGATATTATTGTCCATGGATGAGGCCCTGAAATCAACCCCAACAAGATGGTGGGGGAAAAACAAAAACAAAATTACAGACTGGGTACAATGTCGTACCTTGATGACAACGTGGTTCTCAGTACAAGCAGAAGGCTGGGAAGTTTGGCACACAGGTCAAAGTTGCCCGAAAGACCATGTGTGGAGTTGCGAAGAATCCTGGAGCAATTTCCCTCAGGACTAGTGGGTGCACAAATTCATTAACACGTTGGACACTACCCCTATGAACTGGTACCTTCAAGCGAAGCTGCGCCTCATCACTGCAGATTCAAAAGGTATGACTCAAAATTTTGTAACCACCTTCTTGTTTGAAATTCAATATCATTCAGTAGATCAAGCATTATAGATTGTAATACATAAAGTATTTGAAGAGGCATCTAGCCTCCCTTTGGAACAAGAAGAGGATGAATGGACTGCGCCCTATCAAAAATTACAATGTTGTTACAACATCAATGTTGATGAGGACAATGATCCTAGGAAGGTGAACATCACCGAGACAGAAGGCCAAAGAGATGTGGAAGGACCAGGAGTTGAGCTACCATTCATTGGACAACCAATCAATATTAAGAAGGTCAATATTGGAACAGAGGAGACACTGAAGCTTGCCAATGTTGGAGATTATTGGGATGTTGCTACCATTGACAAGATTACAGAGTTATTGCATGAATATTAGGACTTATTTCCAACTAAGTTCACTGATATGAAGGGAATCAAAGGGCCTATGGGAGAGATGGGGATCCCTTTGAAACTAGATGCAATACCAGTCAAACAGAGACCCTACAGGTTGAACCCTAAATATAAAGAGAAAGTGAAGATGGAGCTCGACAGAATGCTGGAAGCGGGTATTATAGAACCTGTGGAGGAGTCTGAGTGGATAAGCCCTATGGTGGTGCAAGACAAAAAGAAAGGAGAGATCAGGATCTACGTAGATATCATAAAGATGTATGATTCTTGTTTGCATGACCCATTCCCTACACCATTCACTGACGAAGTGTTAGATAAAGTGGGAGGCCAGGAGGTCTATTCTTTTACAGATGGATTTTCAGGATACCATCAGATCCAGATTTCCATGGAGGATCGCCAAAAGACCACATTTGCAACAGAATGGGGATCCTACCAGTATATAGTGGTGCCATTTGGATTTAAGAATTCCCCCACCATCTTTTCTAGGGTGGTGGTCGAAGCATTCAAAGAGTTTTTGCATAAATTTCTAGAAGCATATTTTGACAATTGGACTATTTTTAGTTTATTGAAGAATCATATTGAATGTCTAAGTCTAAAGTTGGATAAATGCAGCCAATGCAAAATTGCTTTGAATCTGAAGAAGTGCATCTTCTTCTCAGCATTTGCAGCGTTGTTATGCCATATTGTATGTAAGTAGGGATTGTTGGTAGACCCATCTAAAATTTCGATTACGATTGATCTGCCACCTCTGTCGAGCTGCAGATATACCATGTAAATCAACATTTAATTGTCAACCCGGGAAGGTAGACTTAGAGGAACCAGCACAGGAAATGCAGGGCTGAAGAGGGGGTTTAAAGGATGCCAAACTAATCTCTGAACTGCTAAAAG
>ML789890.1:184675-209490 GCA_009831015.1 Picea engelmannii | reverse complement strand
GGAGCCCAACAACCTCCTACTTCAGTCAAACAATTATGCACTGCATTGGGACATACGGGATATTACAGGAAGTTCATTAAAATCTATGCATAAATTACAACACCCATGGAGAAGCTGTTGAAGAAAGACTGTCAATTTCACTCGACAAAAGAATGCCAGCAGAGCTTCGACACGTTGAAACAAAAAATGGTCATTGTGCCTATTCTGGTTTTTATAGATTGGAGCAAGGAATTTCAAGTTCATGTAGATGCATCTTCCATTTCATTGGGAGTTGTGTTAGCACAACCAAGAACAAGAGACATCGACCACCCATTAGCTTTTTCTAGCAGGAAGTTATCAACAACTGAGATTAATTACACCACTACTGAGAGAAAAGGATTAGCTATGTTGTATGCGATGCAAAAGTTCTACCACTACTTGTTGGGAGGACACCTTAAAATGATTACTGATCACTCTGCGCTGAAATACATAGTCAACAAGCCAGTGTTGGGGGGGAGAATATGCAGATGGATTCTTCTATTTAAGGAATATTATTTTGAGATAGTGGTTAAACCAAGAAGAATGAACAAAGGTATTTTCCACTTATCAAGGTTGGAACATGGAGAAGAGCCCACTAATCTGGAGGATACACTGCCAGATGAACAACTGCTAGCCATTAGAAATATGGATGATCATTTCACAGACATAGTCTAGTTCTTGTCAACAGAAATGGCACCGAGTGAGTATACTATCAGCCAGAAGAAGCAAATGGTAGTGCGTGTTGCCGATTTTTCACTCATAGTTGGAAAACTATACAAGATGGGACCTGATGAGATACTGATGACGTGTGTTATGGAGGAATAATGACTATTGATCCTCACAGAACCTCATGAAGGCATTGCAGGAGGATACTACGCATGGAAAGAAACAATGCAGAAGATTCTTAGAGTTGGCCTTTGGTGGCCTACCTTACACAGAGATGATAAAGACTATTATAGAGCCTGTGATGTATGCCAAAGAGTTGAGAAACCATCCAGAAGAGATGAAATTCCTTTAGCACCACAACTGAACTTACAAGCATTTGAGAAATGGGCCATCGACTTCATGGGATGTATAAACCCACCAGGGAAGCGCACAGGAGAAAGGTACATCATTACTGCGACAGAATACTTGACCAGATGGGATGAAGCAAGAGTCGTTAAGGACTATAGTGCAACTACAGCTACGCACTTCATATTTGATGACATCATAACCAGGTTTGGATGCCCGAAGATCCTTATGAGCAATCAAGGAACACATTTCATCAATAAGACTGTTGAAGCCATGACTGCGGAATTTGTAGTCCACCATCACAAGAGCACACCTTACCATCCACAAGAAAATGGCATAGTTGAAGCATTCAAAAAGATCTTGGAGACAACGTTGATGAAGATCTGCAGTGTGAACAAGGATGACTGGGATTTAAGAGTACCAACGGTACTATGGGCCTACCAAACCACTTGCAAAAAACTAACAATGTAGACCCCTTTTAAGTTGGTGTATGGTCTTGAAGTCATGTCCCATTGGAATATTTGGTACCAAGCCTAAGGATCGCTACCCTTACAGGTATATATGACACTGGTGTTGTTCAATAAAGGCTCGTGCAGCTGGTCGAACTAGAAGAAGACAGATTTCTTGCAAGATTCCATCAGCAAGTACAAAAGGAAATAGAGAAGGCCTATCATGGCAGGCACATCAAGAAGAAGGTGCTTAAGTAAGGTGATTTGGTATTGGTGTATTATAGTAAGTTTATAAAACATCTAGGGAAATTCAGAACACATTGGCTTGGACCATATGAGATTCCCTATATCACAAAAGGAGGAGTTGCGGAGTTGAAGACTCTGCAGGGAGAATGGAAGGAAGGATTGGTAAACAAGAGTTGGTTGAAATTGTATTATGAAAACCAACTACCTCATAGCTCTAAGTAAAAGTAGAGGAAAAGGGTCTAGGTACCAAGTGCAGTTGAAACTAGGTACCAGACACATAAAATACAGTCTGCACAGGGAAGGAATGGAGGCATGGAGCATAATGTAAGACTGTACTGCACAATCTAAATTTGAAGTAAAACAAAAGGATCACATCTGAAGTGCCTCAGGATGAGTCACATGTGAGTGTTGGGGGCCTATTGACCCTTGGGTATGGAAGCGAGCAAAGATCAAGGAAGAAAATTTCAAATGCGAACTGTATGGGAGACACAGTGACTATTATTGGGTCAAAGTGATCAAAAGAGAAGAAAATATGGAGCGAAGTAAGAGGAAGAAATTCGTTGGATGAGGATATCAAGCATGATAGATCAGAAAGGAGGAAATATTATGGACAACTCAGCAAGCGGGAAAAGCCACCGTTGCATGCTTTGAAGCATCGTGTGAGAAGGAAGGAAAGATAGGCTAGTGAAGCCTTGAAAATATGGGTCAATTTTCCCTAGGGTTTTAGACACCTAGGGTTTTGGTATCTATGGTTTTGACACTTAGGTCTTGGCCTAAGGCTATCAGTGAGATATTGTAATGTATAAATAAAGGTCAAGAGGACCTGGGTTGGGTTGTTTTTATTGTTATTGTTGATACGAGAGATTATTGTTGTGTGAGAGAGAAGTACTAAGTGTGAGAGACTTCGGGTATTGTAAGATCTCCAGCTGGGTGCGGAGATCAGACATGCAGCTGGGTGCATAGGAAGGGGAGAGATAGAGAGAAGAAGAAAGAAGATTTGCTATCTAAGAGCATAGATAAGAACTGTATGCTTCAACTTAATATATTATAAAGCACAGTTTTGTGGACATATCCCTAGAGAGAGGGTGAACCACGTATATCTTGTGTCGTGTGTGTGGTTGATGCTTTGTTCTCTGTCATTTGAGATATTGTTATTGCCTTACTGTGTTAGATCTGATAGATAGTTGTGTGGAGTAGATCTGAGCTAATAAATGATGTATGAATGTTGTATTGTTCTAGTTTCTATATCCACTTGATATCCCCTTTGGTTGTAGACATCTCTATCCTCCAATCCCCCCATAACTGCTTCGGGAGAGACTTCATTTGCTTCGTAGGTGTTGCCGAAAGGGCCAATATTTAGGGCTTGTTGGTGTGCTCTTGGATCTGAACCCTAGATCTTTCCTTGTGCCAACATAATATATGACCACTTACAAACTATCCACCATGTAAAAACTGCTCTTAAAGAGCTTTCCAAGTTTACCTAGACCTGACTGTATGATCTATAGAATTTTGAGATACTTTGCTGATAAATACCTTTATTATATACCAACACTATGGAGGAATCTATGCACTTCCTGGGTGCTCTTTTGCTTCCTTTTCTGGACTAATATACCAGCATTGATATGGGTTGATATTTCTATGTCTTATGGATTGTTATTGTTTCCTTCTATGGACTGATACACAACCTTTTATGGACTATTATTCTGTTGAATTTTCACCATACTAGGATCAAGCATGAGGTTTATTTCATTTTAACATTTACTTGAACCATTAACAAATGAAACTACACCATTCACAAGTGTTGCAATGACCAATATCACAAGAAGAAGTACCATGCACAAGAACACAAGAAACACCCTGGGAAACCCTTCTACTCAAGGGAAGAAAAACCAAAAATCCTTTGCTATATTCTCAAGAGAATATCCCCCAACCATAAAACCCTAATGCACATAAGAGGGTGCTCTACAACCTTGAAACTTGCGCCCAAGAGAGGTGCGCACTTCAGCCCTAGAATTTACTTGCTAAAATTATGAAAGTACATGTGTGAGTGTGTTTCCTTAATGGGGAAATCACCTCTATTTATACTAGAATAAACACAACAAAAGGTGTGTCTGTTAGCACAACAAGGCCGACCTTAATAAATCAGAAAATAATTAATTATAACAATAAACATTAATTATCTTTCACATATGGTTGGGTCGACATGTACCCTTTACATCACAATTAGGGTTACAGGTAAATCTTACACTTAGACAATATAGCAAGTGATCCACATGTCAACTAGTGCTCAACCACTAGGGACACGTCCACTTGTGCTCAACCACATGGACATCATACTCAACATAATAATCTGGAGTACCACATTGTCTCATCTCTAACACAAAGGAGAACGATACACCCATCACATGGGCACACCCAACCACTGGGGGACGACTCAACTCTCCAGAGGAGAACGATGCCCTGACCACTTGGGGGATGACTCAACTCTCACACAGAGGATAACAATGCCCCATCACGTGGGTATTCCCAACACTGGGCTCCCTCCTGGGTCGACTCAACTTAGTCACAGAGAACGTATCCTGGAGGATGTATCACGAAGCTGCAATCATCAACACTCCCTCTCATCTAGGGAGGCGTTCTCCACCAGGCCAAGTCTCTCACAAAAGTACTTGAACTTTGTCCTAGCAAGAGTTTTGGTGAATATATATGCAATATTCTCATGTGTAGGAAGGTATTGCATGTTTATTTCTTTCCTCTACACCATGTCTCTGATATAATGATATTTTATCTCAATATGTTTCGATTTATTTTGAAACACATGATTCTCAGAGAGCTTCACATAGCTCTGGTTATCACAATGAATAATGGTAGCATCCATCTAATGATAAAATAAATTTGTCAGGATCTTGCAAAGCCACACTGCTTCGCAGAATTCCACACTCAACGATATATACTCTACTTTTGCGGCACTCATATCCACAAAGCTCTATTTCCTGTTGCACCAAAAAACCATGGTAGACCCAAAGGCAAAAAAACAATCGGATGTGCTCTTCCAGTCCACTGTGCTCCCTGTCCAATATGCATCAGCATATCCCTATAATATCATGTCTACACTGGAGGCATATCTCAGGCCATATCCAACCGTGCCTCGTAGATATCTCAATATGTGTTTCGCTGCTATCCAGTGAGTCTATCTTGGCTGACTCATGAAATGACTCAGTACATTCACTGCATAGCATATATTAGGTCTGGTGTTAACCAGATACATCAATGATCCAATAATTTTTCAGTCTAAATGTGGATCAATAGCTCCTGAATCAGTAGAATCATCGTTCATTTTCTTCAAATCTATCACCATCGGTGTAGTCTTGGATTTGCAGTCTATCATACCGAACTTATTCAATATCTCCAATGTATATTTTCCTTGACTTGGGAAAATATCATCAATCCTATGCCATACTTCTAGTCCTAAGAAGTAGTGCATTATACCTAGATCCTTCATCTCGAATTAAGAAGTCAATGCTCGCTTTCATTCGACAATAAGTCTTTCTGAACCGGTGAGGAATAAGTCATCCACATAGAGGACCAAGATCAGGCACTCGTCACCAACAATGTGATAATATAGGTTTGGATCAGCAACACTCTTTATGAATCCCAAACTCATCAAGAATCCATCCATATTCTCATACCAAGCACAAGGTGCTTTGTTTAGTCCATATAGGGATTTCTTCAACCTGCACACATGATATTTCTCGTCATGTATCATGAATCCCTCTGGTTGTTCGATGTAAAATTCTTCCTCGATATCACCATTGAGAAAGGATGTATTTACATCCATCTGATGTAGTTTCCAACCCATGTATGCATCTAGTGCAATGATAGTACGGATGGAAGTGTATTGGGATACTGGAGAAAATGTCTCCTCATAATCAATTCCCTCCACCTATGAGAATCCTCTGGATACAAATCTCTCTTTGTATTTCTCGATACTTCCATCAGCTACATGCTTGATCTTATAGATCCACTTGGAAGTCACTATAGACTTCCCTTCTGGTCTCGGAATAATATCCCACACATCATTCTTCATGATGGACTGATACTCTTCTGCCATGGAATCTTTCCATACCTACTGACCTGTTGCTTCTCCATGACAAGAAGGCTCAGTATTAATGATGTGACTCATGGTTGAAAAATAGCTAGAAAATCTCTTTGGTTTCTTTCTCTCTTGGAATGTGTCTCAAGGAGTTGCATGTCCCTCTACCTCCTACAGCGTTTTCGAGGCTAGGAAGGCATTTTATGTCCTACTACATTGTCTCTAGGGATATCAATTGGAGAAAATGGAATACTGGATCAACTAAAAGAATGGTTGTCTCCCGCTGAATTGTTGAAGGGGGAGAAGGTACTGTCTCTTCCTTCTTCTCAAATATTTTGACTCCCTATGAGTCAAGTGAATCCCTCTGAAGTTTGAAGTATTAACATATTCTTTTTCTATGTTGCTAACCTGGAGACATCTCATGTCTTCTCAGGTCCTCTACTGACTCTACAGTACTATGTTGGCCTCTCATACTAGGATAATAATCAACCAAGAAAATTTGGACTCTTGTACCAGGGATAATGGTCCAACACAAGAGGGCTCCCATACCATGGGTAATACCCTTCATTATCAGAATGCAAACAACTAAAGGTTAATGATTAAATCAAATAAGGAATGTAGTACAAAACTTACCCTAGTCTATAGTCATTCTCAATTTTGTATTTGCTCCTCACGAGAAAGGTCAGAGGAAGAAATCCTCATCTCTCATGTCTTCATCTCTCTGAGGTGGGTATGGGTCCATGTCAGCAGTGGAATCATATTTTCTTCCTCTCTTCATGGTAGGAAAATTTCTCGCAAAGTGTCCATACTTGTCACATCTCAAGCACTAGATATTTGACATGTCTTTTCTATGATCATAACATGAAGCTGATGAAGTCTTCTCATCTGAATGTTTGACTTAAGTTTCCTTTATTTCTTCCTCCTTTCTTTGTATGAAGGGCAAGAGAATAATTTTTATCATGAGGGGAGTCTTCCACTCCTCTAGCTATAAGTCTGATTTCTTCCTAGGTATAGTTTGTCCATAGATGATCAAAAGTAGGTAGTTGTTCTCTACCACTGATACTTTGAAGAAATGGTTTCCAATGTTTTGGAAGAGCATTAAGAGTGGTCAAGACAAGTTCTCTATCTGATATGATTTATCCAATGAAACCTAGATGATCTTTTATCTCTGACATCTTCATGAAGAAGATAGAAATGGTGTCACATTTTGTCATCTTGATATTTTGAAGTTGGCCCTTCAATGTAAGAGCTCTGAGGGTGTTGTTACTCTCAAACATATTCTTCAATGCTTCATACATTTCATAAGTTGTCTTCAGGTTGGAAATACAATGTAGGATATGATATCTTACTGAGTAAATGATTATCTTCCTTTCCTTGACGTCACATTCCTTCATTTATTCCTTCTCTTCATAGGTAGCTATCTCTGGTAAATCCTTTTGTATCAAACTCAATAGGTATTTTATCTATATGGATCTTGGTGGCCATCCACCTTTTCCACTGAATCACCATTTTGAGCTTGTGGCTTTGATAAACCATGATATTCACCCTTTTGATAGGGAATGTAATGTAATGTCATCTTCATTTGTTAATTATAGACATCATGTAACAATTTCCTAGTGGTATTATGTACATGCCTACAACATAGTGTTAATGCACCAGATCCCATTAGAACTCCGCAGTTAAGCCTGCTCAGGATAGAGTAGCACTGGGATGGGTGACTGCTCAGGATGTCCTAGTGTTTTAAATGCCTATGGAATTTTATAAACTTAGTCCAATTTATCCCACATGCATCATGGGAATTGTTCTCCTCTCACTCTCTCATATATATAATTGAGGTGAAGCAGGCCCTTTAAGCATGCAATGGACTGTGATGTAAAGCTTGTTGTGAATGAAGTGTACCCAACTTCTCTTTCTTTTCAGAGATAGGCTTCCCCATTCTGTTAGTTTGTGTTCTACAGTGTTTTAATCTCTTGTTCATTAATAGAAGTTGGTTTTCACTATATTTTTGTGTTAACCACATTATCTCTATGTATTTCCTTGTTATACAACGATTATATTCTTGTCTTCATGTTGTTCTCACAATAATCCGGATCAGAGCAATTGGCTCCTTGTCATTTCTCAAAGCAGGTCCTTGACAAGGTCAGGGTATAGATATTTGGGTCTCGAGCTAGTTTCTCTTGAGGACAACCACTCTCACTAGCCCAAGCGACCTCCCATGGCAGAAGAAACGAGAGATGACAGAGAAAGATATCCTTTCAAGATGTTGCTCGAGGAAGCCCTCGTGCGACAAAGAAATGAGATGATGGATAGCTTTGCTCAGATCCTTCAAAGACTACTGATGACAGCAGCTGAGGCATCTTCAACAAGCAACCATTTTTCAAGTGCGACGCCCTTCAAGGTACAATTCAATTTTAAAATCCCCTTATTTGAAGGCTAGATAGATGCAAATTCTCTAGAAAAATGGTTGAATATGCTAGAAGGTTATTACTCTGTCCAAAATCTTTATGAAAGTGAAAATATCACCTTCACACACCTTAAATCCATTCCCCATGTCAGATCTTGGTGGGACGGTTACTGGGAGAGGTACATTGTGGATGAATATACACTATTTGGGAGAGAACCCACTTGGGAGGCCTTTGTAGATTCCCTAATAGAGGATTTCTACCCTGTCATAAAATATGATGATCAATACATGAGATGGACAAATCTATGTCAAAAAAGAGACCATACGGTGCCAGAGTACACCGACATATTTCATACCTTGCGCTCAAAGCTGGGTATCAAAGAATCCGAGTGAAAAATGGTTTTGAAGTACCGCAGTGGTATACATAGGTAAATCCAAACAGAGATGGATTTCTTGGACATCTCCTCACTAGGATCTGCTTATCGATATGGAGTCAAAATTGAGCAGAAATTCAAGCAACAAAGTAAGTGGGAGAAGCATAGACAAAGAAAGTAAGGCCAACCTCAAGAGAGACAATCCTAGATGCAGGCAAAGAAGGGTAACGAGAAGTCTAATAAAGACACTGGATGGTGTGAGTTCCATAACAACCCTTGGCACAACACTGACTTGGTGGCCGAGCACAAACACAAAGAGTCGAACCCCGACTTGGACCTTGATTCAGAAAATAATAAAAGGAGACAAATCATTGATGCAAAACCCACTGCTATTATTGCAACTGCAACAATCCAACTAGAAGAGGATCCTGAGGAGGGGGAGAGACTCTTCCATTCACAGATGTGGGTGAAGCGGACCCCACTACATTTTATTGTTGATAGTGCAGGCCAAAAGAACATCATCTCAGCAGAGGTTGTCAAGAAGTTGGATTTACCAAAAACACCACACCTGCAACCATACAACATCTGGTGGCTTCGCTAAGGTCAATATCTTCGTTTCAGCTAGTAATGTCGCCTATCCTATGACATCAACCCCTTCAAGGATGAGGTATTGTGTGATGTTTCCCCAATGGAAGTCTTTGATGTTATATTAGGCCATTCATATATGTGTAGGCATCATGCTATTTACGAGTCTACACCTTGTAGCATGATTTTTATTCTAGGGGGTTAGCTATACAGGATACTAGAGGTAGTTATGACTATTGTCCCACCAAAACAATGCCACAAAGTAATCTCGCATACTGCAAAGTTTATCCTCTTCACAATCTGATCAAAAGGTGAATAGAAGGACATTGCAACCATTGCAGCCTCAACCCAGGACCTTTCTATCCAGTAGAAGAAAATCGACAAGATTATAGAAGAGTCCCAAGATGTTCTTGTTGCACCTACGGGGGTGCCTCCACACTGCCCAGTCAAGAAAAGTTATAACAGAAACCTTCATACTCTTCATGTTACATCTTCACTGACAAAGTCCTCCCACACTCAGGTAGATCATGCAGCTAGATTGGTTGAACAGATCCAACCCCTCTATCAACAGGTTCATGACAGCCTTCAATAAGTTAAGCATGACAACTTCTTCAACAAGGAAAGCAACACACCAAGCTTCGGATTTAGCAGAAGTCTCCCCATATCCCATGGGAACTTGACGCAATGGGGACCATTGATTCCTAAGGGAGGAGGAATGATCCAGATGGATCTCAGTGGCCATCCATCTTTTTCACTGAATCACCATTTTGAGCCTGTGGTTTTGATAAACCATGATATTCACCCTATTGATGGGGAATGTAATGTAATGTCATCTTCATTTGTTAATTATAGACATCATGTAATAATTTTCTAGTGGTATTATGTACATGCCTATAGCATAGAATTAATGCAATGGATCCCATTAGAACTCTGCAGTTAAGCGCGCTTAGGCTAGAGTAGCACTAGGATGGGTGACCTCCCTAGAAGTCCTAGTGTTTTACATGCCTATGGAATTTTATAAACTTAGTCCAATTCATCCCACATGCATCATGGGAATTGTTCTCCTCTCACTCTCTCATATATAATTGAGGTGAAGGAGGCCCTTTAAGCATGCAATGGAGTGTGATGTAAAGTTTGTTGCAAATGAAGCGTAGACAACATCTCTTTCTCTTCAGAGATAAGCTACCCCATTCTGTCAGTTTGTGTTCTACAATGTTTTTCTCTCTTGTTCATTAATAGAAGTTGGTTTTCACTATATTTTTGTGTTCTCCACATTTTCTCTATGTATTTCCTTGTTATACATCGGTTATATTCTTGTCTTCATGTAATTCTTAAAATAATCCGGATCATTCTTCCTCTTCAAGAGTGAGAAGTCTTGACTTCCAGAAATTCAAGTTGCTTGATCCATCAAGCCTATCGTCCGCCAAGGTTATGTTCATCATATTTTCAGATTCTTCACAAACCCTTACCAACTGGGTTACGAAACCTAATGGCTAGGCCAGGCTAGCAATATTAGGTTTCTTTGGGATTATGACTACCAAAAATAAGCCTTGAAAGTCATAAGAACACTAGTGAGCTGAAAATCTCCTTCAATGAGCTACAGAAACCCTAAAACTGAAATTTCTACAGAAAATTGTGAAACCCTAGGACAAAAAACCAAAATTCTCGAAATTGCAATATGAGATTTGTTGGAGGTGCGTTGAGGGAGGCCGTACACCCCTATTCAATTTTTGTCCCCAACGTTTTAGTATTAAGTGTTGGAACAACCAAAAAGGAGAGGGTCATACGATTTTCTGGAAACCCTATGAGGGTCGTACAGATTTCAGAAAAGAGTAAGGCTAGATTTGTAGGCTTGTGCAATGGCTTCTTCAAGACCTATGCTTTGATACCATGCTGAATTTTCACTATGATAGGCTCAAGAATGAGGTTTATTTCATTTTAGCATTTACTTGAACCATAAACAAATGAAACTACACCATTCACAAGTGTTGTAATAACCAAGATCACAAGAAGAAGTACCATGCACAAGAACACAAGAAATATCCTGGGAAACCCTTCTAATCAAGGGAAGAAAACCCAACAATCTTTTTTTATATTCTCAATATAATATCCCCCAACCATAAAACCCTAATGCACACAAGAGGGTGCTCTACAACCTTGAAACTTGCGCCCAAGAGAGGTGCACACTTCATCCCTAGAATGTACTTGCTAAAATTCTAAAATTACATGTGTGAGTGTGTGTTTCCTCAATGGGGAAATCACCTCTATTTATACTAGACCAGACACAACAAAAGGTGTGTTTTTTGGAAGAATAGGGCCGACCTTAATAACTCATAAAATAATTAATTATAATTATAAACATTAATTATCTTTCACATATGGTGGGGCCAACTTGTACCCTTTACATCACAATTAGGGTTACCGGGTAAATATTACACTTAGACAATACAACAAGGGATCTACACATCCACTAGTTCTCAGCCACTAGGGACACGACCACCTGTGCTTAGCCACATGCATGTAATACTCAATAGAATCATTTGGAGTACCACATCGTCTCATCTCTCACACAAAGGAGAACGATACACCCATCACATGGGAACACCCAATCACTGGGGAACGACTCAACTCTCCAGAGGAGAATGATGCCCCAACCACTTGGGGGATGAATCAACTCTCACACAAAGGATAACGATGCCCCATCACTTGGGTACGCCCAAATCTTGGCTCTCTCTTGGGTCGACTCAACTCATTCACAAAGGAGAACGTATCCTAGAAGATGTCTCACAAAGCTGCAATCATCAACATATTCCACTCTGTTATGGACTGAGATATGTGTCGTGTTATCACTCTGTTATGAACTAATATATGTGTCATGTTTCCACTTTTTTATGGACTAATATATCACTCTTTTTCCTCACTCATACATTGCATAACAATTGTGTAAAAAAGAGGGTCAACCTATTGCTTAAATAGGAGTGGAGAGGTAGAGAGGAGATAGCCCTAAATAGCCTATGTGAATGCATGTGTTTACAATTGAACTTAACTCATCAACCATATTTAGAACTGAACTTTAACACTTCATTTAGGACTTGACATTGACTAGACATGCATGCAAACTACTCAGCATGCACATGACATGCATGCATGCATGCAACATGCAACTAGACATGTATGCAATATACAACATGCATGCATGCAACACTCAACATGTGGCATGCAACATGCAACATTCAACAAAAACTTGACAACTTTGACTTTGACCTAGACATGAAAATTTGACTTTTACAACTCGAGTCTTTACATGGCAATTCAAATTTCTTCATGGTGGATGGTGTTACACGTGCAAACCCACTAGATCAATACATTTACATCATTTGCAATATCAGGAAGATTTTTTGTTTCTAGCTTATAGGAATTTTATGTTCATCCTAAATTTTTCTATATTCCTTGACTTTTGCTCATGGCTCAAAAGGCTTGACTAGGCTCACTGAGATTATATGTTCCCCCTGATTTTTGCACTAGTCTATCTATGCTCACAAAGGTTGTATGTTCCCCCTGAATTTTTCACTTGACTATCTATGTTCACAGAGGTTGAACGTTCCCTCTGACCTTTGAATTAGACTTACATATTGACTTTTGTCTTAGACTTACAAGGCTTCTACCTTTTCCTTGGCTTGATTCACAAGATCATATAGCATATCTTTCATTCTGACTTTTGGTTTGACTCATAGAGGTTGTACATTCCCCCTAGATTTTTTCAATACCTCACAAGACTGGTTGATTCTCCAAATCTCCCTGGCTAGCCTCAGGGTGGCCTATATGGCCTCTCATTGGAGAATTAATATCGATGCTACCAAATTTAAAACTCCCTCTCAGCGAGGGAATAATTCTCGGCCACACCAAGCTTTCCTCAGGTGAACAAACTCTCATAGTGGAAATGGCTTGGTGAGGATATTAGCTACCTGCTCGCTCGTGGCTATGTACTGTAGCTTTATAATTTTTCTCTAGACCAAGTCTCAAATGTAGTGGTACTTCATGTCAATATGTTTTGACCCATCGTGAAATATCGGTTTCTCTGTCAGTTTTATGCAACTTTGATTATCACAGTGAATCACCGTCATCTCGAGCTTGTCACCAAACAACCTAGAAACCAATTTTCTGAGCCATACTACTTCCTTGCTAGCATCACTTACTGCAATGTACTCAGCCTATGCTATACTTTCTGCAATGGATCCATGTTTCCTGCTTGACCAAGAGATCATAGTGGATCCTAAACTGAAGAAGTATCTAGAAGTACTCTTCGGGTCCACTAGGATTCCTTCCCAGACAACAACTGCATACCCATGCAGAAATAGACCACCACTGGATGTATATATTACCCCATAGGTAATGGTCCCTCTGAGATATCTCAAGATGTGCTTTTCTACCACCCATTTTATCTGTCTTATTTTAGCCATGAATTGACTCATTGCAATCACTGCATAGCATATATCTGGCCTAGTGTGGATCATATACATCAATGATTCAATCAATTGTGTATACATGGTGGGATCCACCAAATCTGAACTAGTATCAGAATCATGCAAATTTCTCAGGTTGGTAATCATCAGAGTAGACATGGATTTGAAATCCATCATACCAAACCTCTTTAATACATCCATTGTGTATTTTCCTTGTACCAGAAATATCACACCCTATCTTTGCCACACTTCCAATCCTAGGAAGTAATGCATCAAGCCTAAGTCTTTCATCTCAAATTATGAGATTAGCTCCCTCTTACACCATGCTATTATCCCTTCATCTCATGTTAGAAATATGTCATCAACATACACGATTAATATAACATGTTGGTTCCCTCTTAACTTGAAGTATAGATTCACATCAACATCACTTTTTTGAAAGCCCGGGCTTTTAAGAAAGTCATCAATCCTGTCATACCAAACTATGGGAGCCTACTTAAGACCATACAAGGCCTACCTTAGCTTGCATACATGAGTGCCTTTGTTATTCAGTACAAAACCATTTGGTTGTTCCACAAAAACCTCCCGTTCAATCTTTCCATTCAAGAATGTTTTTTTTGCATCCATCTGAGGTAGTTTCCAACCAATAATTGAATCTAATGCAATAATATCTTGAATGGAGGTATACCTGGCTATAGGGGAAAAATTATCTTCGTATTCAATTCCTTCTTTCTAAGTGAAGCCTATGGATACAAATATTTCTTTGAACTTTTCCACACTCCCATCGACTGCATGTTTGATAGATCCATTTGGAAGAGACCACTGATTTGTACTTTGGCCTCGACACAATGTCCTAGATAGTTTTCTTTAGAATTGAATTGTATTCCTCAAGCATGGCATCCTTCCATACTTTTAATTTATCTAATTCTCATCACTGATGTTTCTCATCAGTGCAACATATCTTGCAAACCTGTGAGGCCTCTTACTTTCCCTGAAAGTTCCTTTGGGAGCAACTATCTTTTATGCTTCCTGCATTGTTTCTTTAAGCCATCCTAGTTTCCTTTTGGCTGGAGGTTATTCAAGAGTTATTTCCAACTCTTGAGAAGGTTCTAGGGGCTCATCACTTGGCCCTTCATGAGGTTCCTCCCTCTGATCATCTGACTCTTCATTTTCAGAAGAGGGTGAAGTTGGATGAACTGCTTCCGATTCCTACTATAGCTCTCTAGATTTATTGAATTCCTCTTCCTCATGGAAAGTCACATCCTTGCTTACCTATATCTACCTCTAACCTAGTACATATATCCTATAAGCCTTGGAATTCTGACTGTACCCCACAAAACCCCCTTTCTTTCCTAAGGGTTCCATCTTTGTCCTCTTTTCCTTAGGGACATGAATATACACTGGACACCCAAATATCCTTAGATGCCCTACTTCAGGTTTGATTATTGAGAAGACCTCTTCAGGAGTCTTTTCCTTCAAGATAGCATGTGGACACCTATTCTGAATATACACGATAGTGGAGGTAGCTTCTTCCCATAAAGAATTTGGTAGATCCTGGTCAAACATCATGGCTTTCACTGCCTCACAAATTGTCCTATTTTTCTTCTCAACAAATCCATTTTGATGAGGATTATATGGCATTGTCAACTATCTCTTGATTCCTAATTCCTTGCAGAAATCCTCAAACTGGAGAGATGCAAACTCTCCTCCATTATCTGTTCTAAGGGTTCTTATGTGTTTCCCTGTCTTCTTTTCAATAAAGGCTTTATACTCTTTGAATTTATCAAATGTGTCACTTTTAGCTTTAATAAAATAGATCCAACATTTTCTTGAGTAATCATCATTAAAAATGGCATAATACAAACAATCACTAAGTGAGGGAGATGATGTGGGACCGCATACAGCGGAATGAACCATATCTAAGATGCCCTGAGCTTTGTTGTCACTACTAGGAAATGCTTTCTTTATATTTTTACCTAGCATGCAGCCTTTACAAATTTCATTTTTACTAAGAGAAATAGAGAGCATGCCACATACGATGTTCTACATATCTGGAAGTGCTTTGTAATGAATATGTCCAAGTATTTTGTGCCACAACTCGTTGGAGCTAGTCGCATCATGTGCCAATGCCTGAACTGATTGTCCTTTCATGACGTACAGTCCTCCTCTGCGAGTCCCAATGTGTTTTTCTGTACTCAAGTGGCTACCTTTAGCCCATAGTAGTGCCTTCCTGTCCTTGAAGATCACCCAATATCCCTTGTCCTAAAGGGTTGAAACTGATAATCGATTCTTCCTGAGCCCTGGAACATATAATACTTCATCAACATGAACCCTAGCCCCAGATTCCAATTTGAAGGAGATAGAGCCTACTCCCTCTATCTTGTAACATTTTTCATCCCCAAGATCAACCTGATCTGAAAAAGATTTTGTCTTGAAATCTGAGAGGATTTCCTTGTACCCTATCATGTGCTTTGATGCACCACTATCGACTAACCAAGTTTTTGGCCCCGTGAAAACTGAACTAGATAAGGCAGAAACCAAGTAATATTGTTTTCTAGTTTCTTTTTCATTAGAATGACTTTTCTTTTTTCATTTGGATTCATCATGCTCAGCATTTGAGGCATCATGTTTCCCTTTCCTTGGATTTTTCTTCCTATACCAGCAATCTTTAGAAAAATGACCCAACTTATTACAACTAAAGCATTTAATCTTAGTTGTAGCATTACTCTTTCCTTTGAACATACCTTTGGTGTTTGAGTTCCTCTGAGAACCTTTCTAGAAAGTGACTTTCTTCTTTCCCTTGAATCTTGATGCTAATGATGAATTTTCTTCTTTGGTTGGCTCGCTCTTGGTAGTAGTGCGACTCTCCTCTTAGAGAATGTGACTCTCCTCTTGGAGACAATTGTGCCATAACCTCTCAAACATGGGTTGAATATCTCTCCCACTTAGACTGGATATGAAAGTCTCCCATGAAGAAGGAAGGCCATAAAATATGGCCTACAGTAAATCATCATCATCTACTATGACACCAATGACCAAGAGATGATCTCTGATCTGGGATATCCTAGAACAGAAAGATGCTACTGAATCACCTTTCTCCATCTTCAAATACTTAATCTTGTGCTTAAATGTCCTCTTTTGACTTGGAGCCTATTTCTCATATAGATTTACCAAGGTATCCATACAGTCCTTGGAATTCATTAACGAAGTCATTGCTGGAATTATGTTGTCTTTGACTGAGTCAAAGATGATTTACTTGGATTTTTCTTGACTCTTCCTCAAGGCTGATCTTCTTGCATTATTGGTGGGTTACACCACCACTGTGGTTACATACTACTCAAGATCATGCTCCTGCAAGATATTCGTTATCCGAAGCTTCCACACATTGAATTTGGAAGCTCCTTCGAGCCTATCCTCGACCTTGACTGAAATGGAGGATGCCATGGACCATATGTTGGAAACTTGATCAAGATTTCTTGGATCTGTGTGTACCCTGTTGCTGCACTTCAACAAGCTTATTCACTCCCTAAGCTTTGATACCATATTAAAGTTTGAGCTTGATAGTAAATTGTAAGTAATTCTTTAAATTTTGACAATACTTTGAAATTAGCTTAATATGAATCACAAAGCATAATCAAGACTAAATAGAAAAAAACCATGTAGTTTTAACAACATGTAAATTCACACCACATGTGCCCCGAGGAAAGCCTATATAGGGAGAAAAACCCCAACAAACAATTTCCTTTTATTGCAAAGATCATGTATGACCACTTATAAAATATCCACCATGAAAAAGATGCTCTTAAAGAGATTGCCAAGTTTACCTAGACTTGATTGTATGACCTATAGAATGCTAAGATACTTTGTTGATAATACCTCTTTTATATACCAACAATGTGGAGGAAGCTATGTGTTTCTTGGGTGCTCTTTTGCTGCCTTTTCTGGACTGATATACCAACATTGATATGGGTTGATATTGTTGCCTCTTATGGAATTTTATTGTTGCCTCTATGGACTGATACACAGCCTTTTATGGACTGTTATTCCACTCTGTTATGGATTGATATATGCGCCCTATTACCACTCTGTTATGGACTGATATATGTGCTCATTTACCACTCTGTTATGGACCGATATATGACTCTTCTTCCTCACTCATACACTTCATAACAATTGTGTAGAAGAGAGGGTCGACCTATTTATTAAATAGGAGTGGACCAACCTGGTTCACTATGTAAATATCCAATATAAATAGGACAGTACGCAATAATCCATTTAAGGATAGTAAATATGTTTAATAATAATTGTATAAGAATGAATAATATAATAAGATGATTACAAATGAGGAATGAGGGCCTGTATATATATCCTCCACAAGGGTGTCCTTTCATAAGAGACGTGACCTTTCATATGTCATGTCTCTTCATAATTAATTATTAGTTATTAGTTATTTATATTTACATATTATATATATTTATGTTTGTTACAACCACCCAGTGTCTTTGTCTCGGTTCATCCATGAACTGACTCATTGCAATCATTTCATAGCATATATCTGGCCTAGTATGGATCATATACATCAATGATCCAATCAACTGCCTATACATGGTGGGATCCACCAAATATGAACCTGTATCAGAATCATGAAGCTTCCTCAGGTTGGTAATCATCGAAGTAGACATGGATTTATAATCCATCATACCAAACATCTTTAACACATACATTGTGTATTTACCTTGTGCCAGAAATATCTCACCCTGTCTTTTCCACACTTCCAATCCTAGGAAGTAATGCATCAAGCCTAAGTCTTTCATCTCAAGATTATCACCCTCTTACACTAGGCTATTATCCCTTCATCTCATGTCAAAAAAATATCATCAACATACAAGATTAATATAATAGGTTGGTTCCATGTTACGTTGAAGTACAGATTCGCATCAACATCACTTTTTTGAAATCCCGGGCTTTTAAGAAATCAATCAATCCTGTCATACCAAACTCTGGGAGCCTTCTTAAGACCATACAAGGCCTTTGTTATACAATAAAAAACCATCTAGTTGTTCCATAAAGATCTCATGTTCAATCTTTCCATTCAAAAATGTTGTTTTTACATCCATCTGATGTAATTTCCAATCAAGAACTGAAGTTAATGCAATAATAACTCGAATGGAGGTGTACCTGGCTACATGGGAAAAAGTCTCATCGTAGTCAATTCATTCTTTATGAGAGAAGCCTCTGGCTACAAATCTTGCTTTGAACTTTTCCAAACTCCCATCGACTGCATGTTTGATCTTATAGATCCATTTGGAAGAGACCACTGATTTTCCCTTTGGCTTCGATACAATGTCCCAAACATTGTTCTTTAGAATAAACCTATATTCCTCAAGCACAATGTCCTTCCACACTTGTAATTTTTCTTCTTCTTCAAATTAAGAAGTTTCAACATCACTAATTTTTCTCATCAATGCAACATAGCCTCCATACCTATGAGACCTCTTACATTCCCTGAAAATTCCTTTGGGAGAAACTATCTTTTATGCTTCCTGCATTGTTTCTTTAAGCCATATTGGATTCCTTTTGGCTGGAGGTTCTTCAAGAGTTCTTTCTAACTCTTGAGTAGGTTCTAGGTTCTCATCACTTGGCCCTTCATGAGGTTACACCCTCTGATCATCTAAATCTTCATTTTTTAGAAGAGGGTGAAGTTGGCTGAACTACTTCTGATTCATGTTGTAGCTCTCTAGATTTCTTGAATGTGTCTTTCCCATGGAAAGTCACATCCCTACTTACCCAAATATTCCTCTAACTTGGTACATATATCCTATAAGCCTTGGATTTCTCACTGTACCCCACAAAAATCCCTTTCTTGCCTGAGGGTTCCATCTTTTTCCTCTTTTCCTTAGGGACATGAATATATACTAGAAACCCAAACATACTTAGATGCCCTACCTCAGGTTTCATTCCTAAGAAGGCCTCTTCAGGAGTCTTGTCCTTCAGGATAGCATGAGGAAACATGTTCTAAATATACACGACAGTGGAGGTAGATTTTTCCCATAAGGAATTTGGCAGATCCTAGTCAAACATCACGGCTTTCGCTACCTCACATAATGTCCTTTTTTTCCTCTCAACAACACCATTTTAATGAGAGTTATATGTCTTGGTCAAATGATTCTTGATTCATGCTTCCCTGCAGAAATCCTCAAACTAGAGAGATTCAAACTCTGCTCCATTGTTTGTTCTAATAGTTCTGATGTGTTTCCCTGTCTTCTTTTCAATAAAGGATTTATACTCTTTAAACGTATCAAATGTGTCACTTTTCTCTTTAAGGAAATAGATGCAACATTTTCCAGATCAATCATCAATAAAAATGGCATAATACAAGTAGCCACTAAGAGAGGGAGATGACATGGGACCACACACATCAGAATGAACTAGATCTAAAATGCCCTGAGCTCTACTATCACTGCTAGGAAATGCTTTCTTTATATTTTTCCCAAGCATGCATCCTTTACAAATTTCATTTTTACTAGATGAAATAGAGGGCATGACACATACCATATTTTGCAGATTTGGAAGTGCTTTGTAATGAATATGACCAATCCTTCTGTGCCACAACTCGTTGGATCTAATTTCATTATGAGCTAATGCCTAAACTAACTGTCATGTCACAACATACAGTCCTCCTTTGTGAGTCCCAATAGGTTTTGTTGCATTCAAGTGGCTAGATTTATCCCACAAAAGTGCCTTCTTGTCCTTGAAGATCACCAAATATCCCTTGTCCTCAAGGGTTGAAACTGATAATAGATTCTTCCTCAGCCCTGGCACATATAAAAATTCATCAACATGAATCTTTACCCCAGATTCCAATCTGAAGGAGATAGAGCCTACTCCCTCTATATTGTAATAGTTATCATCCCCAAGCTCAACTTGCTCTACAAAATATTTCTTCTTGAAATCTGAAAGGATCTCCTTGTATCCTGTCATGTGCTTTGATGCACCACTATCTACTAACCAAGTTTTTGACCCTGTGATAATTGTACTAGATAAAGAAAAAACCAAGTAATATTCTTTTATCTTTTCTCTTTCATTAGAAGGACCTTTTTTATTTCATTTGGATTTACAATCCTAATCAATTGAGGCATGATGTTTCCCTTTCCTTGTACCTTTCTTCTTAGACCAACAATCTCTAGCAAAGTGACCCAACTGATTGCAATTAAAACATTTAATCTTAGATGTATCAAGATTCTTTCCTTTGAACGTACCTTTAGTATTTATCTTCTTCTGAAATCCTTTCTCGAAAGTGACCTTCTTCTTTCCCTTGAATCTTGATGCTAATGTGGAATGCTCTTCTTTGGATGGCTCACTCCTGGTAGTAGTGTGCCTCTCATCTTGGAGACTATCATGCCATAACCTCTCAAATGTGGGATGAATCTCTCTCCTACTCACACTAGATAATAAAGTCTCCCATGAAGAAGGAAGACCATAAAATATGTCCTACACTAAGTCATCGTCATCCATTGTGACACCTGTGACGAAGAGCTGATATTTGATCTAGGCTATCCTGGAAAAAAAAGATGCAACTGATTCACCTTTCTCCATATTCAAATACTTAAGTTTTTTCTTAAGTGTCCTCTTCTAACTTGGTGTCATTTTCTCATACAGATTTACCAAGGTAACCATACATTCCTTGGTAGTCATTAATGAAGTCATTTCTAGCATTATATTGTCTTTGACTGAGTCAAAGATAATTCACTTGGCCTTTCATTTATTCTTCCTGAAGGCCTCTCTTCCTACATTAGAGGTGGGTTCCTCCATCAATGAAGTCACATACTTCTCAAGATCATGCTCCTGCAAGATATTCATTATCCTAATCTTCTACACATTGAAGTTGGAAGCTCCTTCAAGCCTATCCTTGACCCTGATAGAAATGGAGGATGCCATGGAATTCTCATTGGAAAATGATCAATCTCTCTTGGATATGTGTGTACCTTGTTGCTTCACTTCAACAAGCTCTTTCACACACTTAGCTCTGATACTATGTTAAATTATTGAGCTTGATTTAATATGAGTATTATTTCTTTAATTTCTTCAACACTTTGATTCCAACTTAATACATTTCAACAAAAAATAATGATAATTGAGTAGCAATAACCATGTAGATCAACAAGAATGAAAATAAACAACACATATACCTTAGGGAAACCATATACAGGGAGAAAACCCCCAACTAACAATATTCCTTTATTGCAAGTAAAATGTAAGATCATGTACAATAAACTTTTGGATCATGTTGTCATTGATGCCAAAAGTGTGATTGATTGATGTCAAGTGATTGATTGTTTGATTGATGCCAAAGGATTGATTAATTGATGATTGATGTAATATGTATTGTCCTTGATGATAATGCATATATGAATATGGATCAATGAGTTGTCATTGATAATATGAAGATGGATCAATGAGTTTTCATTAATGAAGATGGATCAATGAGTTGGCATTGATACATGATGCATAGTTATATTGATGTAATGGTATTATCATGGTTGATAAGGTACACAAATGGATGAACTCCAAAGTGGTCCCCTTATGGTGAAAGGACTCATGGGAATATGCTTTACAATTGATTTATCCTTGAAGTGTGGATGGAGAACCCATGCTTATATGTGGAATAATGAGATGAATATCAATGAAGATGTTGGTGAAACTATCCTCGATGGATAGTTCTTGTCATTCCATTTCTGGTGGTATGTGGAATGTCACAAAACTCCTCATTGTTTGAGATTTATGGCTTTACGAAGTTGAAGTACCCCCACATGAAGGCTTGAAGCCCCAAATGGTCAAAGAAGTCAAAGCGATTGAAAAGAAGAAGTCATTATTTAAATGATAAAGTCAAGTGACAAAGTCAAGAAAGATTATTTAAATAATAAAGAGAAGTGAAAAAATCAAAGAAGATTATCTAAATGATAAAGTGAGGTGACAAAGTCAAGAAAGAGTGTTTAAATGATAAAGTAATGGAGAAATTTCTAATTATGGAAAGTGGTTAACCCTAAAATAAGGAAAATAGGTTAAGTGACCTAGAAATGGTTTAAGTGACCTATAAATGGATTAAGTGACCTAGAGGATGAAAGTATAAATAAGATAGCTGTGGTCTCTTGAAATATATCCTTTGTGTGGATAAAATGGAGAGCTTCTGGTGAGAATATCTTTTGGAGTATTGATGGAGAATTTATTATGAGAGCTTCTTATGAGAGCATCTTTGGTGAAGATATATTAAGCACGAATGAAGATCTATTCTTAGAAAGAGATCATGAGGAGGATCTCATGGACACATCAAAGTTTCGGAAAAATTAGATATCTTGTCGAAAAAAGTCTCGGAGCTTCAAAAACCCTAGTTTCTGAGGTGTATGCGGGCTGTAATGGGCCAGGGCATGTACACACACGGGTTGTATGAGGATAGGGTGCATACAGTGGATGGAATGATGAAGACTTGTGTTTGAGTTGGTGCCAAGCTCTTGGATGATAAGGCAGGTTCCAGATATGAATTCTATGGGCTTAGATCTATCACCAAGACACTGGTACGGTTACATTATTGTCTTGATGGATAGTATTTCTTGTTGTGTAGTGAATTCTTAGGGCATTCTTGGTATGGTTGCTATGAAGTGGTTTATGTTGGTGGAGTGAGAATTAATCTTGTGATTCAGTTGTGATATGATTGTTATGGTATACTAGTTGTTTATACATGATTGAGTTAGCATTCATATTGATTGGTTGTGGAGCATGAGTAAGCTATTGGAGAGCTTGGATGTGTTGTGACTGGCTGGTAGTCAGTTTGGATAGTGGAAGACAAAAGAGAATGTGATTGCAGGTTGCAGAGGATTTGAGTATGTGAAGAAAAAAAAAACCCTAGTTGCTCATAAGTATACGTGTGTTGCATTATAGACTATTCGCATACATACACGGATTATAGTGAGCCAGGGCGCATACACACGTGGGTTGCACTACTAACAGGTCGCGTACCCGTAACAGATTGATATCTGTGGAGGATTGTTTCCTCATCTCAGTTGATGTTGAGGATGTAAGCTTAGTCTTGCATATAGAGTAACTTGGTGCTCTTGTAGAGTTGTACTCTATTCAGTTGTTGCTGAAAAAACCCCAAGGATTGAAGTCCGTAATAAAAAGAAAATTGTACATACATCTTGTGTTCTTTGTGTTCCTTATAGAGATTATTTGTTGATGATATATTGTTGATATATGTTCACATCTAACTGGTTATAAATGACAGAAATGAGTAAATGAGTAAATGTTGAATGTTAACTAAGGAGTTTTGTGTAAGAGGGAAATTTTGGTAAAAAGAGCCCCACACTCATTCACCCCCCCTCTAAGTCTAGTAGGTGTGTCCAACAATTGGTATCAGAGTGGGCCTTCACTACAATCCTTAACAAGCTTGAAGGAGATCCATAGACACACAAATGGATGATGAAGTACCAATCCTTGATGAGGAAAACTATTCTACTTGGAGAATAGAGATGAGAGTATATTTGAATACAATGGGAGCAGGGATTTGGAAGGCAGCCATTGGTGGATTATTTCCTTTGAAGAACAAGTCAAAGTTTACAACTCAAAGAGAAGGAAAGAAGAATGATGCATTGGCTCTCAAGACCATTCTTAGTGGACTCTCAAGCCCTATCAAAGAGAGCATGGGACAATGCACTTCTGCCAAGGATCACTATTAAATTTGAACATTTTTGCGATGAAGTAGAGATGAATTTGTGTCGGCATAGAGTCATTTTTGCGACCAAGATGATTTTTTTTTCATTGGAATTCATTTGTCAGTCTAGCGGCCACACATGGATCTTCGTCGGTCTACCTACTAGGGAAAAAATCCTATTCATAATAGGGAAAAGTTCGGCTAGTGACGAACGTTAGTCAGTCGAACGACTAATATTAGTCGCAAGAGTGACCAAGACAACCCTGGAAAACTTAGTCAATAAACCATTATGAGTCAGTAGAATGACAAATATTAGTCGCTAGAGAGACCAAATCATCAGTTAAAAAGGTCAAATGAAGGAGGATCAGTTAGTCGCTAGAACAACCAAGTGACCTAGTTTGTGACCAAATGACAATACAAGCGACTAACACATCGGTCTCTCTAGCGACTAACACATTGGTGTTTGC
>ML789890.1:159135-169967 GCA_009831015.1 Picea engelmannii | reverse complement strand
AGGCAAACTCTACCAAAGGTAGGTACTTCTCCCACTGGGTTTGATTATCCATTACATACATCCTAAGCATGTCTTCCATGACTTGATTTACTCTCTCAGTTTGCCCATCTATTTCAGGATGATAAGTTGTGCTTAAGTTCAACCGAGTCCCCAACGCTGACTGTAAACTTGTCCAGAACCTAGAAGTGAATCTAGAGTCCCTATCTGAAATGATCTTCTTAGGTATCCCGTGCAAACGGATAACCTCACTTACAAACACACGTGCCACATCAGTGACATCGTAAGTGTCTCTAACCGGAATAAAATGAGCACTCTTGGTTAACTTATCCACTATCACAAGAATGGCATTGTGTCTATGGGATGTGAGCGGCAACCCCACAACAAAATCCATAGAGATGACTTCCCACTTGGACATAGGGACATCATGTGGTTGTAGGAGGCCTGTCGGGTGATGGTGGTCGACTTTCACATGTTGACACTCTAGGCATTTGGTGACAAAATGGACTACATCGCGCTTCATGCCTACCCAGAAGAAGAGCTTCCTCATATCTGCGTACATCTTCTTCACTCCCAGATGTGCACAATAAAGTGATCTATGGACTTCCTTCAGTATGATGCTTCGAATATCCCCATTCTCAAGGATGTACATCCTTCCTCAATATCTTAACAGTCTATCTGTTTCCAGACTATATCCTTCATACTTTGGGTCTAACTGCCTCCCGCTCTGGAGGTTTGAAGTAACCTTTAAATACCAACTGTCTCCTGGGAGTTGTTTCAACACATGTTCCTTCAGATTGACCTTTAAGGTTACCAAGGAGAAGATACGTGGTCTCCTACTCAAGGCATCTGCGACCACATTTTCCTTTCCCTTGATGTATGATATACCAAAATCATACTCACTCATAAACTCACTCCATCGCCTTTTCCTGGCATTCAGATCTCTTTGAGTGAAGAGATGTTTTAAACTTTGATGGTCCATTTTGAGCTCATATTTTTACCCAACAAGATAGTGCCTCGAAAGTTTCAGAGCTAGCATTACAGCGGCCAACTCTAAATCATGAGTTGCGTATAACTCTTTGTGCTTCTTCAACTTTCTTGACGCATAAGCTATCACTCCTCCATCCTGCATTAGCACGGCCCCCAACCCTTGCTTTGAGGCATCCATGCAGACCGTGAAGTCCATTTCCATATCCGACACTCATAGAATTAGTGCACTAGTTAGTAACCTCTTAAGATTAATGAATGCACTATCACATTCTTCTGTCCATTCATACCTGACCCCCTTGCGTTGCCAAGTGGTGATGGGTTTCGCTATTTTTGAGAATACTTCCACAAATATCTGGTAATAACCTGCTAGCCCCATGAAGCTTCTCACCTCATGGGAATTTTTCGGCATTGGCCACTCCATAATGGCCTTTACCTTTTCTGGGTCCACAGAGATTCCTTCGCCAGAAATGATATGACCTAAATAGTGGATCTCTTTCTGGAAGAAGGAACACTTCGACAGCTTCCCATACAATTTGTTCTCTCTAAGGTAGGACAACACTATTCACAAGTGTTCCTCGTGTTCTCTTTCATTCTTGGAATAAATGAGGATGTCATCTAAAAAGACTTGTACAAAACGGTCTAAGTACTTCCGGAATACATCGTTCATGAGGCTCATGAATACTGTTGGTGTATTGGTCAATCTGAAAGGTACTACAACAAACTCGTAATGTCCAAACCAAGTTCGAAAGGCAGTTTTTGGGATATCACCTTCCTTAATCGTCAACTGATGATACCTGATCACAAATCAATCTTTGAGAATATCGTTGCTCCTTTCATCTGATCGAAGAGGTCATCTATTCGCGGCATCGAGTACCTATTTTTCATTGTAGCACGGTTCAAGTCCTTGTAGTCTATACACAGTCGTAAGGATCCATCCTTCTTCTTTACAAAAATTACCGGTGCGCCCCAAGGTGAGACACTGGGCCTTATTAGCCCTAAGTCCAGTAACTCTTTCAACTGCATTTGAAATTCACAAAGTTCTGGCACTGTCATCTGATACGGAGTCTTGGATATTGGTTCTGCACTAGGTTTTAGCTCAATAGTAAAATCAAGCTCCCTCTCATGAGGTAACCCTGGTAACTCGTTCGGAAAAACATCCTGAAATTCTTACAATACCGGGTACTGATCCAATGAGGGTCCCTTCCTTTCATTCACTGCTTCCACTACATAAAGTCGACACCCTTGTCTCAAGCATCGCTTAACCTTCATAGTTGATATAAAGCGTAACAACACTTTTCTCTGTACACCCTGGATCTCTACTGGTCTTCCTTCATCATCGACACAAAGCACCCTCTTTGTAAAACAATCTACCAAAGCTCGATGAGTTGCAAACCAATCCATTCCAATGATTAGGTCATATGCTCCGAGAGCGGTGACGTATACCTTCAACCTGGTAGTACACACTCCCAGGTCTACTATACAATTATCAACACTAGGTCCTACCACTTGTTTTTTCCCCGAAGCCATCTCAACTTGTTTAAAGTCATCGTGCTCGGAGGCTGCCAACCCACTCTTTTCTAATGCAGATGGTGAAATGAAACTATCTGTTGCACCAGAATCAAACAAAATCTTGACATTGATATGATTTAGCGTACCTGATGACTCCACCACCGTGGATTGATGTTTGGCCTGGCGGTTATTAACCGCTGCGTAAATCTGGTGGTTTCTACTTGCTCTCCCCATCGGTGCCTTTACTTCTCTATGTACGAACCCTGATTGTAACTCTGGGTAGTCGCACTGGTAATGGGGTCCTTCACACCTCCAACAAGTAACACGAGATTGAACCTGTGCGCTGTTATGTGACTGTCTCTGAAATGAGTTCCTTCCCCTGGAATTCCTGCCCCTACTCGTTTCTCCTTGAGATGGTCATGGACCTGTCTGCGCCACTGGTGATGAACGAGATGATGCACTCGCTGCCATTGAAATCCCTGCATCTACTGTCCTTGGCGCGACTCTGTTACCATATGGCGGTGGCCTTGAGCCCCCTCCCCTAGGAAATGTCCTCGAGGCCTTTCCTACAAATCCAGGACGATGCGGAAATGTCGGTCTTGTACCCCCAGTCAAGTTCATATGTTCTTCCGCATAACGCGCATTTTCCACTGTTTTTTCTACTGAAGACAGTTTCCACATCCGCACCATAGCTCTTATCTTAGGGTTCAATCCATAGATGAAGCGCTCTGCCTGTCATTGGTCATTATCCATATATGACACATATTTGACCAGTTCCATAAACCTGATCTCATATTCTTCTACAGTTCTGTTTCCCTGTACTAGGGCATGAAATTCCCCTACCTGTTGTTCCTCGTAGTATGCTGGTAGATATTTCCTTTGGAACCTCTCCTCGAAAAGTTCCCAAGATACTATGTCTGGGGTAAGGTGCAGTTGTCTTTCCAGGTTGCCCCACCAGTTCAAAGTGTTGTCTCTTAACTGAAAAATTATGATCTTCGCCTTTGAGTTGGATGCATAGTACCTTAAGGCAAAACACCTTGTCATGCCTTCCAACCATGCTTCCGCGCGTTCACTGGCGTGACCTCCGGCAAACTCCGGAAGTTTGATCTTCTGCAATTCTCGTGTGATGTCTTCAGGTGGAGGTCCTCCCCCTGAATCCCTTGATGCTTCTAGATTACCCATTCCAGACGGTGGGGGTTCCACTTCATTCCCTGCCGGTTGTCACCCCTTTAAAGTCTCGTTGATGGCTTCCAACGAGCACAGTATGAGGGCTAGTTCAGGCGATGGTGGTGGTGGCGCTAGCGGTGTTGGTAGTGCTTGCGATGATGCTCCCCTGCCTTGACTCCCTCGAGTCCTGAACATCCTGTATGCCTTGACCTACATCCACCAAAGTTGTCAGGGTGAGTTCCAGGATGTTTCAAATTGGTGCTACTCAAACTAGAAATAGGGTTAGGCATAAGTTTTCTTTACTTGTCTGTAAACAGACATTACTCCATTAGGGGATTGGCTAGGTTAGGGTTAGGATTAAGCGTCTAAGCTTGATTTCTTCACCCCTACGAAAATAACTATTGGTTCCCTTGCCCTGGAGCTACGCTAGCCTTGCGCCATACTCGCCAATTCCTATGCTTACTCTCCTAGTGCATATGTCGCCCTTTCCGCTTGTCCTAGTCTAAGCCCTTTTAACTTTTCGCTTACAACTTGATTAAAGTGACTTCCGACCTTATGTTTATTTATTGACAATGGGCACAATTAATGATCTTTTAATCTTATTTAACCTTAAGCCATTATCTGATGGCTATGCATTAAAGATGCTGGCATATTCTTAGTCATCCTCCAAAATCAATGGGTCAAATTTATTGTTCATAACTTTCTTGTATTTATCAAGGAATCCGTTAACATGTTTACCTTTTAACATTTACCTAATCACATAAAAAAAAAGCTGTAAGGTTATATAATTACCACGTTTAATGATTATATAGGATTAAACTGTGGCATCTAAATAATTATCCCCAACTGCCAGCCACGTTTCGGCATTCACCTGCACTATGTACCTTTCAGCGTTAGTGTTCTTCTTAAGACGCTTCGCTTGGTGGGTGGTCTTGGGTATGACAATTAAAGTATTCATATGTGAAATTATTTATAAAAGTCACATCGTGTGGTGTGTTGGTAGGGCGGACTTTGTAAAGACTTGACCGGTGGGGAGTTCCGGGGTTCGATCCCCGCGGACTCAAAAATATTTTAATTTAATTAATTAATCATATTTACTTTTAATTAATTAATACACTTATTTTTAATTTGTTGTGTATATTATATTATTATTACTGGTTTTTTTTTTAAAGGCGCATACGTGGTGCGTTGGTGTTTTGTTGTTCCTTAAGGCTTAGTTAGTGGGCAGTCGTGGGTTCAAAACTCATTGACCCTCTAACATTTTAATTAGCTTCTTAATATAGTTTAACTTTATTTTACCTTAATTAAACTAATTAACTTTACTTACTAATTAAACTTTAATTGAATCTTTAATTTGAATTTTGATAATCACTTTAACTTTAATATCGATAATTAACTCCACAATAGTTATTGTTATTGTTGTGGTAACAATAATGATTTAATTGTGGTAACCACAACAATAATTGTGTTAACTTTTATATCAATAATTAACTTTAATAATTGTGGTAACAATAATAACTTTAACCTTAATATCGACACTAGGTTAATTAATTTTTTTTTCTTTAAATCTAAACACTCATCAAAAAAAATCTCGTTCTTTTATTGATTTACTAAATTTATAATTTATTAGTTTATTAATATTTATTTCTATATATATTTGTTTATTATTATTATTTTTATTTTTTTTGAAATTGATATCGTAAAGAAAGAGAAATAATTAAAATTGTTTGATAAATAACTAAAATAAAATGGACTTACCCAGCTACGTGCATTTTGCATGCGCTCCACGTGTTAGTCCCACTTATTCTTACAAAACCCTACACCTGTCGCTTTGAACTCTACGCGTCCTTCCTCTGTCGCCTCTCACCTCTTTCTTCAGCTCTTGGCGCTGGTGTTGGTCTGGTTGTGGCTTTGTGCATGGCGATGGCTGGTGTTTCTTAGGGTTTTTGTGAGTATTTTCATGCTCGGATCAGGTAATTCTGTGTTCGTTTAAGTGCCAGTCCCAGCAATTGAAGCAGCTGCATCCAAATCGTTAGACTAATTAATGGCAGCCCTTTTCTTGCAGTAGTAGTTTGATTGTTGCATCTGTTTTCTTGTTGGGAATGCGAGTATATTTTCTGTGGGATTTGGCATACGGATGGAGAACATTGTTGGGTTGAAGCTGGTCATCACCTCCAACTTAATGCTGCAACAGAGGTTTGCACTAGCCTTTTCTGTATTTTCCTGCTCTAATTTCGTTTTGTCTCTACCATCGGCATTGCTCTATGCTTACGTTGCACCAGCTACTGCTGGGTCTGGTCTGGTCTAGTCTGGTCAGGGGAGGTCACACGCTTGGCAAATTTTCTGTTAATTGAGGTGAAATCCGTCTTTTTTCCATAGGTAGCATGCTCTATCTTTTTTTTTTCTAATTGGAAGAAATTTTACATGATATACCCGCTTGTCATTCCCATGGGTCAGTTCAGTTGACCTCGTAGACGTTTTAATAAAGTCTCTCTCTTTACATATAAGCGTGTTTGCTATGGGTTATTTCCTGTCTGAGCAACTTCTTCAATAATTTTTGTCACTAGAAGAAAGTTTAGGTGATGTGTTTGTCAAATTCTCTATAACCTGAGTAAGTTCTTCATTGTTCTGTGTAATTTGATTAAATTCTATCATTTTTAAGGGAAGATGAATTTTAATGCACAGTACAAGCAGTTTCTGCACTCAGAGTATTGAACGAGCAAAGGTGTAACCTCCATTTATTCAAGGCAAGTCTTCCAATACCAATTTCGATAATATTTCGTTACTATTTAGCCCGAAAATGGTGAAGGGGGGTCGACTCCGAGAGTTGTTTTCCAAATAAGGGAAGGTCGGTCTGGGGGTCCATATGTCCGTCTTTGCGATCTCTATAGTTGGCCTTTACGTTTCCATACAAAATAGTGTCGATGTAGAGTCCCTGCTTACCAGAATCGGCCTGCCCAGTCACTCCAAGGAGGTCCTGGACGAAGATTCAGGGGCAGCTAATGAGGAAATGCAGAGTGAAAAACCCACGAAAGGGAAGCTTGAGAGCTCTGAACTTTTAACATCTAGCGGAGGAGCCCTAGCGTTGGCCATTCTATGTAATAAGGTGATTTTTCTCGTGCGAGTGCCCATAACCATAGTTCTCACGCCCCCCATTGTGAGGTTCCTTGCGAGGCGGAGACTGATCAAGGATAACATCAGGTAGAGTTTTGGTTTTTTTTTATAAGATTGATGAAGTCTAAGTTAAATCCCTTTGCTTTAAGGGTTCTTAGCTGTCAGTAGGGTTTTGGGTATGTGGTTGAGGAATCTGAGGGTTATGTTCCACACAATACCCTTATTAGGGTTTTCTTTGACCAAATATTGTTAGGGTTCAAATATTCAATAAAAAGAGAGAAACTCAACGCTTTTTTTTTTCATTGTTTTTTTTCTTCTAGTTCATTGATCATATTAATTTTAGTGATGGTGCCACGGTTACAACAGATGAGGTTGCAGGATCGAAGGATAAGTAGTTTTTAAATGACATTGTCTATTTTCGGAAGCCCTTTCTGTCTTTTATATTTTGGATGGGCTATATTGAGGGGTCAACTGAGTATCCTTTGTAATTTGGGTATTAGTAATTCATATTCAGATTAGTGTTTAGTACGATGGTTTTTTCAAAGCTATGTTTTTGTCTTGACCAAAAACAACCACTGAACAAGAAATAATAGTTGTTTACGGTTGTTATAACAACCCTAGGTTTTTTTTTCTCATTGATTACCTTTTTTTTTTTTTAAACGGATCTTTTATTGAATTAGTGTTGTTGGATTTAGCTATTTTGGTGCCCTTGTGAAATTCTAGGTCTTTTTTAAAAATGCATCATATATTTCTTCATTGCACAATTAGTTACATCATGGAACAAAGAGAGTTACAAAAAGTAATGCATATGTTTTACTTTGGTAAATTTGTAATGCATTTATTTTTATATTTGTTTTAAAATTTCTGCATTTGGTTTGGTTTGCAGGTTAGGCGGGATTGGAGCTAGAGCTTGGAGCTGGGAACTTGGCCCATAGGCCCAGATTTCAAACTAAGACGCTCTGATACCAAATGTAGTGGCCGAATTAAATTAAACATCCATTAATTCTACAACATAGCAGTAAAATTCAAGAATTTGTTTAATTTAGCACATTCACATACAAATTTATCAATAATAATAGAATTTTATAATAGATTAACAACAAAGCATAATTTTAAATAGTACCTGGGTCTGATGCTAATAACCCTATGTTTGTCCTTTACCTTCTTGACCACTGCTACACTGTAAAACACTGCCCAAAACCTAGTTCCTCCCTGCCAACTAGGTAACTTCCTAGCTCCAGGATATCATATGGATATCCTGGCCCCCGTGCCCAAAACCTCCAGCAACCCCAGAGCCTGACTGATACAATCTCACTCCCAAAACTCCACTCCTCTCTGCAAAATCCAAGAGCCCTCCAAATCAATCCCCCCTCCCCCGTAGAATGACCTCTCGTCAACCTCCTTCCCCTCCCTATTCATCCTTCACCAACTTCACCCCTCATTTACTTCCCTACCTAACCCATTTATTACCTTATCTTCTCATATTTAATATCTTATCCCTTTGAATTAATTCTTATCCCTTTATGTGTACGTAACTCTTTTTTTCTTTTTTTTTTAAACAATATATCTTATTATCCCTTTTTAAATTTAATTCCCAAGTTATTGAATATAATAGGTAGTTAATTAATTAATTAATTAATCAAACTTATAACCTTTGATTAATTAATAAATATTTAATTAGTATCTTTATACCAATCTTGTTTAATTAATACCATGTTAAGACAATTAATCCCCTAATTAATTTTTACTTAATAAACCTTAAACATTTGTTCAACTAGGGTTGTTACAGAAAGAGTTTGATATTTAATCATGGCTAGTTGTATTATCTCAACTAGTGGGCTGCTATAAATGCTCAACGAACAACATCTGATGCTCAAACTTCATGTGTCTACAAATATCAAAATACTTGGGGACAATTTTTGGCTAGAGATTTCAACCAACGTCTCTATAATAGAAATATTATATGAAGATGAAGGTTTTGGTCAATGACAGCTCATTGGAATGGTATCTTCAAAGGTTTTTTTATTACCTTGGTGATCTCAACGACTCCTTGTCAAATGCACTATAATAGAAATATTATATAAAGATAAAGGTTTTGGTCAATGACAGTGCGTTGGAATGGTAGCTTCAAAGGATTTTTTATTACCTTGGTGATCTCAACGACTCCTTTTCATATGCACTAGGTGTTGGACCCCTGTTTAATGTATCGAAGTATTCAAATTACATGCATGATTTACTTGTTAAATTCATATATGAGTATTCCACTCTTTGCATGAAAGAAGCAAATTCTGATAAAGATTTAGTGGAGATAGACCCTAGACTAGAGGAAATAGTAGAAAGAATGCTTGGCAAGTGCATGCTAGATGGAAAGTTCCAATAGGATTTGGGAATTGCATTGGAGTGTCAAGACTTAAGTTAAAAGAGTTAATCTTAATTTAGAGGTGATCTACCATTTCCTGATTATTTAAGCATGTGTGAGTGCCTCGTGTTTCTACATGAGTTTGTGACTATTGCAAGTATATTGGAGAAACTCCTAAGATGGGAAAAGGATGATGCCTTGTTTTACTTTGAGATAGGTTTTGATTTTTTTGAAAATGAGGATTAGGATTTCCTGATAAATGTTAGAAATCAACTTCCTGAGCCCAAGCATCAAGGCACAAGAAGTGCAGATCTTGGAAAATATTTGGCCGTGCAAGGCGATGTTTCTAATAATGTAAACACTACTTCGATTCAAATCCCTATTGCAATGGATACCTCTAACAATGTCCACATGACAAGCAATGAAAGGAGGAAACTTTGTATGAAGAGAAGATGAGAAAGAAGCATATTTTGCCCATTGGAGTGCTACATTCTAGAGAGCATGTGTGTGTGCGCTCATATATAAAAAATTGAGATTTCATTTAACCAAATATAAAAACGCAAACCCTCTGAATTGGGTCTAGAGAGGCTCTTATTGAAACAAGGTTATTTACCTATTGATAGGGCCTAAATGGCCTATTAAGCATGGGTTTAAACCTACAAATTAGGTTTATGGTTTAAACCCCAAAATGATGGTAAGAAATCAGTTCCAAACACTATTCAGGGTGTATTTGCCAAAATTTTAATGTCAATGAGAATTTCACTCACTTAAAAAACAACAAAAACAATAAGTTTTGGTATCTTGGAAGATGAAGTAGACTTACCATGGTTTTTTCCTCCTCCTCTCCCTCCTTCTCCCCTTCTACCGGCCTGATCCACTCTGTCGTGCGTGCCTCCTTCTCCCCTACTATCGGCCTGATCCACTCTATCGTGCGTGCCTCCTTCTCCCCTACTACCCTACCCTCCTTCTCTACACGTCGTGCGTGCCTTCTCTGTTGTCAGCTTCCCCTGGGTGTCATATGTGCCTCCTTCTCCTCCTCCTCTCCCTCCTTCTCCTTCTCCTCCACTCTGTGTGTGTAGACCGCATGAAGCTACTCGGGGTTCAGCTCAAAAAATATGAGCGCGATTTTTCATTTTAGTTTTTTTAAATGTTGTTTTTTGTTTTGGTTTGTTTTTTGTTTTAGTTTTTTTTTGTTTATGTTTTTGTATTATTTATAATATATATAATATATTATATATATATATATATATATATATATATATNTGAAGGAATGTGAATAGTCTATCTAGGTGTGGGGAGTCTTCATGATCACAGGGGAAAACAAATGGTGCATTACACTGGGGGTTAGGGGAATTGTCAAATAATCTGGTCGAAGCATACTCGTTATTATGTGGGCTCACTATAGCTAGGGAACTTGGGATCAAAGAGATAACAACATTTGGGGATTCAACGATGATTATCAAGGAAACACTAAACCACTCTAATCATGGGGTGATCAAGCTATAGGGCATCATTGAGCGAGTGTGACAAGTGCTATCTCAGTTTGACAGGGCTGATCTCTTTCACATTCAAAGAGAATTGAATAGAAAAGAAAATGTCTTGGAAAAATATGCCACCACATTCAAATTAGGAGTTCTAATGGAAAATTGTTTTTTTTCCAAGCCACTATCCCCTAGATTTAATCAATGTATATGGA
>ML789890.1:81559-148902 GCA_009831015.1 Picea engelmannii | reverse complement strand
CCTCCATGTTGACATCATCATCCATTGGAGCATTATAAATGTCTTGGATCAATCTATTTGTCCCATCATCATCAACTATATTATTAATATCATCATTTTCCATAGGAATAACGTGATCACCATTATCCACATGATTAAGTTCATCTTGTTCTTCAGTATTATCTCTATGAAAACGTCTCATGCTAGGCAGCATCACATTCTTAGGATGATTTTTCTTTAATAAAAACAATGGAAGCAATAAAATACAGTTAGAGTATATCAAAAATATTATTTTGAAATATAAATTAAAAAAAAAAAAACAATTAATGTATAATACCCTTAAATATCTATAATAACTAATTACTTACCATGGGACAATATTCATTTCCCTCTTCAACGTGCCCATTCTCCCTACAATGTTTTTCAACTATTTTTAAAGGTAGTCTTCTTCCATTAAAACCTATGCATTCACAACAAGGGAAATAATATTTCCCATCACCATGAATCACCATGTGTCGCTTTAACATAACAAGCTCTCTTTTCTCGTCTAGAGTTGACATTGTAATTACCTATTACAACAAATCCATCGAAACATTATAATTACAATATACAAATCTATTCAAATAATTTGGTATATATTTAGATATTTGTAATGAAAATTATACAGCATGTTCAGAAAAAATAAGGGACAAAGCATGAAACATTAATAAGAGGAGGTGGATCTATTATCACCCAAAATCACACTATATAATATTAAGTCCCTAATAAAAATTAGGGTAGCTTTAGGGATACACAAGAGTATTGATGCCCAATATCAACAAAAAAGCCACTTCTCTTCACTTCTACTTGGTTCTTTTCCAACTCAAGGAGGGATACTTAGATATTCAAGAAGTTCCATGAAATATAAGAATAAAATTAGAGTGATTGAATCTAATTAGAGTGATTGTAGATGAATTAGTAATCTTTTTACTCTATCAAAAGTGGATAAACCATAAAATCTTTCTAAGGAGTTAAAATAAACCATAAAATCTGATTTAAGGAGTGAAAATAAACCATAAAATAGTTCAATAGCACCAAATTACTAAATCACACAGAAAAATTTTAAGTACTAACCTTCAAAATCTTAGTTGTGTAGAGTCTAATCAATTCAATGTTTCTCTTATTGAAAGAGAATTGAAATCAATATTTCATAAAAAACCAGAACACCATTGCATCAGAACATCTGAATGATTTTCGCAACTATAGAAAATGATTGTCGCAACTATAGAAAATTTGTTGTAACTAAGATATATATAGGATTGATTTGTCGTAAATGACCATTTGATTCTCACACGTGCCATTGTTGGTCGCTATAGAGACTAACTGAGGGTTGGTCACTCTACCAACCAACTTTCGTCGTTAAAATGACCAACTTGGAAGGTTGGTCTCTAGAGCGACCAACATTTGGACCCCGAAAAAAAAAGTATATTTAGTCCAAAAAAAGAAAAAAAAATACGACGCAATTTTAAACCGTCATAATATTTCGTCATAATTTGTGCCCAATGTAGTTGTGGATCTATGGCTAAATCTAGAGGAGACATATCAAAGCAAGAAGGAGAAGGAAGATATTGAAGACCACTCCATCAAAATAATCAAAGGTAAAGAATCATCAAAAACCCTTGATTGTATTATTTCAAAATGTGATCTTGAAAACATTTCAAGTGAAGACAAAGAATCAAGTGATGATAGCACAAAGGAAGATCTTGAAGACACTTCAAATGAAGGCAAAGAATCATGTGTTGATGTTGGAAAAAAGGAAGATCGTGAAGATATTTCAAATGAAGGTAAAGAACCCTCAAAAACCCTTGATTGCAATGATGATGATGAATTTTTCTCTACAAGTGAAGAAGAAGATCTATAAACAGTTTGTGTAAAGTTTGATGGTAATTATCCCATGAAAAGAATAGAATAAAATCTATTAAAACTTCAAAAAGAAGTTGAAGAGGGTTTATATAGATATAGGAGTGATCATTATTATATAGACTATAACTATCTTTTAGATAACACTAAAAATTTTCTTAGGAGGAGTATAAGGCACATCTTGAAGTTAAAGGGAATGCTCAAGGAACAAGAAGAGAGCAATAAGAGTCAATTAGAAGAAAAGGAAGAAGAGATCACAAGACTAAAGAATGAAAAATAAGATATGAAGGTAGATGATGAGATTAGAAAAAGTTTTGAAACTATTGTCCATCTCAAGACCCAAATTGAAGAAGCCAAAAGGGTAGAGGAACTATTGAAGGATCAAATAAATGAAAAGGAAGATTCATGTTGCAAGTTAGAAGCTGAAATTGTTGATCTTAGAAAGAAGGTAGATAAGTCAAACAAATTCTTGAATAGCTCAAAAATCTTGGACGAGATCTTGGAAATTCAAAGATCGCCATATGATAAATCAGGTCTTGGATACAAAGAAGAAGCTACACATGTTGAAGAAAGCACCTCAAAGAAGCATGAGGTAATTCCATCAAAGAAGGAAGACAATGTTGCAAAACAACCATCTACACAAGGCAAAGAAAATTTCAAAAGAACAAAGCAAGGAAGACATCAAGAAGCTATCTTTGGGACACCAAAGCAAAGGTATGAAAATATTTTTCATGGGCATTGTTATTCATGTAGTGAATATGGTCACAAATATTTTGAATGTAGATCTTATTAAAGGAGATACAATGGAAGATTTTATAACACCATAAGGTGTTGGAGATGTGATCAATTAGGACACATTGATGTTCACTGTAACACCATGAGATGCTACAACTGTAGTGGATTTGGCCACAAATCCCAGGATTGTTGGAACACAAGAATAAAGTCCATGATGAGGAATTCACATAGCATGGCTAGAAGAAGGAATGAAGTAAGGAAGGGAGACATCTTTGAGAAGATGGATGCTCAGAGCTCAAGTTATAAGAAGCAAGGACACCTTCAGAAGTGGGTGAAGAAGACTGAACAGCCAGAGAAGAATGGAAGCCTTAAAGGAGGCTCAAGTGTGTCATCTACTGAAGCATACGTGGGTGATAGTGGTATCATTCACGTACATACATAGTTTGACCTTGTATAGGTCGTGTACATACATGAACTGTTGTGAAGCAGGCCACGTATATGTGATGAAGCCTAAGGAAAAGGGCTATGCATAGGGATTGCAGCTTAAAGTGATGATATAACTCTGTGTTGCAGGATCTGACATTGTTTGTTGCAGGTTCTAACACTAATTTGTTGCAGGTTTAAGTGTTCATCTATTGGATTATGAAAAATAACATCTCGGGTGCATGGTACTAACCCATAAGTATGGATGGATGCATTTGTTTTTTAAAAACAATGTTGGTTATAACAGTGAATTTATGGCACCTTGGTTATATAATGTATTGGTAGCTTACTTGTTGGAAAACTTGATGCATGCATTTGTCATATGGATAGGATACATATTGGGACATGTAGTTGGTAAGTTGATCATGTTGTACATCATTTGATGCATGATTGGTACATTTCTAGTACATTAGTAGAGGCACCTACTAGAAATTTGATTGGCACATATTTTATGGAGGATTTGGCATACATGTATGAGGATTAATCATGTTGTGGTATTGGGGCACGGTTGATGTATTTGGTTTGTACAAATGGTGATACATGTTTATACATGGCATATGCTTGATGTTGCTACACCATTGGTATTACTTAATTAGCACAAAAATTGGTATTTGTTTGAGATACATGGTTACAACACTTGGTTCATGGTGGAGACATATCATGAGTTATATGACACTTGGTTGAAAATATTGGTAGATGCACATGGTTGTCATATTGACAGATACACATGTTGGCATATGGTTGATACATTCCATTGGTGAGATCTTATGGCACATTGTGTGGTATTTATGTACATATTTGATGTACATGGGTGTTGTTCATGATAGGCACACAATTGGTACATGATGTACTTGGGTGATGTTCTACTCATGATTCTCTATTTTATTGTTGACATATCTTTTGTTTCATGATAGTTGGTATGGCATGAGTTTGATGCATGACAGGTCCAAGGATAGTCATATCGTAGCATATTGTAGAGAAGTTAGGGGAAGACATACCCATAGGGGGAGTCATTCTTCTTCCCATGATTCCAGGAGGAGATATTTATCAAATGCAAAGATAAATACTTGAGAAAGAGCCCTATATTTGAAGAGGCATAATTCCATGGGAAGAAATGGTCACAGAGGGAGTATGAGTGATGTATTTTCAGCATTACATCAGAGTGATACTCCTTGTTCAAAAGGAGAGAGATTATTCAGAGGAGATCAAAGGAATTCAAAAAGGGGGAGCAGCCCCAAGGGGAGAATGGCCCTTTGTCATTGATGTCAAAGGGGGAGAGATAATCACACTGATTTGATTGATGTTTATTGATTGGGAAAGATAGTCACATTGACTATTGATGTAGAGCATGTCTTATCTACATGTTGACATCAATAATTGGTAATTGGTGTTGACATCAATGTTGGTGTTGCCATCAATGCCAAAGGGGGAGATTGTTGGATCATGTTTTCATTGATGCCAAAAGTGAGATTGATTGATGTCAAGTGATTGATTGTTTGATTGATGCCAAAGGATTTATTAATTGATGATTGATGTAATATGTATTTTCCTTGATGAGAATGCATAGATGAAGATGAATCAATGAGTTGTCATTGATAAGATGAAGATGGATCAATGAGTTGTCATTGATACATGATGCATAGTTGGATTGATGTAATGGTCTTATCATGGTTGATAAGGTACACAAATGGATGAACTCCAAAGTGGTCTCCTTGTGGTGAAATCCCTCACGGGAAGACGCTTTATGGTTGAGTTATCCTTGAAGTGTGGATGGAGAACCCATGCTTATATGTGGAATAATGGGATGAAGATCAGTGAAGTTGTTGGTGAAACTATCCTATATAGATAGTGCTTGTCATACCATTTCCGGTGGTATGTGGAATGTCACATAACTCTTCATGGTTTGAGAATTATGGCTTTACGAAGTTGGAGGACCCCCACATGAAGGCTTGAAGCCCCAAATGGTCAAAGAAGTCAAAGTGCTTGAAAAGAAGAAATCATTATTTAAATGATAAAGTAAAGTGACAAAGTCAAGAAATATTATTTAAATAATAAAGAAAAGTGACAAAATCAAAGAAGATTATTCAAATGATAAAGTGAGGTGACAAAGTCAAGAAAGAATATTTAAATGATAAAGTAATGGAGAAATTTCTAATTATGGAAAGTGGTTAACCCTAAAATAAGGAAAATAGGTGTAGTGACCTAGAAATGGGTTAAGTGACCTACAAATGGATTAAGTGACCTATAGGATGAAAGTATAAATAAGATAGCTATGGTCTCCTGAAATATATCTTTTGTGTGGATCAAATGGAGAGCTTCTGGTGAGAATATATTTTGGAGTATTGATGGAGAGTTTCTTATGAGATCTTCTTGTGAGAGAATATTTGGTAAATATCTCTTGAGCATGATTGAAGATCTATTCCGAGAAACAGAGCATGAGGAGGATCTCATGGACACATCAAAGTTTCTGCAAATTTGGAGATCTTGACGGAAAAAGTCTTAGAGCTTCAGAAACCCTAGTTTTTGAGGTGTACACGGGCTGTAATGGGCCAGGGCACGTACACATGTGGGGTGTATGAGGACATGGCACATACAGTGGATGGAATGATGAAGACTTGTGTTTGAGCTGGTGCCAAGCTCTTGGATGATGAGGCAGGTTCCGGATCTACATTCTATGGGCTCAGATCTGTCACTAAGACACTGATATGGTTACATTATTGTCTTGATGGATAATATTTCTTGTTGTGTAGTGAATTCTTAGGGAATTCTTGGTATGGCTGTTGTGAAGTGGTTTATGTTGGTGGAGTGAGAAGTACTCTTGTGATTCAGTTGTGATGTGATTTCTATGGTATACTAGTTTCTTATACATGATTGAGTTAGCATTCATATTGATTGGTTGTGGAGCATGAGTAAGCTATTGGAGAGCTTGGATGTGTTGTGACTAGCTGGTAGTCAGTTTGGACAGTGGAAGACAAAAGAGAATGTGATTGCAGGTTGCAGAGGATATGAGTATGTGAAGTAAAAAAAAAAACCCTAGTTGCTCAGAAGTATACAATTGTTGCATTATATACTGGTTGCGTACATACGCGGGCTGTAGTGAGCTAGGGTGCGTATACACGCGGGTTTCACTCTAACAGGTCGCGTACCTGTAACAGATTGATATCTCTGGAGGATTGTTGCCTCATCTCAGTTGATGCTGAGGATGTAAGTTGAGTCTTTCATATAGAGTTAGTACTCTTGTAGAGTTGTAATCTATTTAGTTGTTGCTGGAAAAACCCCAAGGATTGAAGTCTGTAATAAAAAGAAAATTGTACATACATCTTGTGTTCTTTGTGTTCCTTATGGAGATGATTTGTTGATGATATATTGTTGATATATGTTCACATCTAACTGGTTATAAATGACAGAAATGAGTAAATGAGTAAATGTTGAATGTTAACTAAGGAGTTTTGTGTAAGAGGGAAGTTTTGGTAAAAAGAGCCCCACACTCATTCACCCCCCTCTAACTGTGGTAGGTGTGTCCAACATAAACCACCATGAAAAATACCTGACTGTATGACCAACAAACAATGAAATTCTTCGATGTCCCTTACTGTTGTTATAAACCAGCACTACTAGAAAAAATCCTTTGTTGTACTTTTACAGAGTAAATTATACTTTGTTGCCTTTGCAACTATCTATATCAGCTACAATAAATTAACTCCAGTGATGCCCTTTCTCACTGTGGGAATAATAAACAACTGACTCATACGTTTCCCACTCTTGTTCACCTGTAATCAGTATCCTTCTCTCCATGCTTGCGCTACATAAAAAGTGATTGAATAAGAGGGGTTGAACTCTGTATATAAAAGGTGCAGGGGGGAGATAAGAGTGAACTCGAATTAGGGAGAAACATGCATGTCTTTACAACTCAACTCAAATTGCAACCAGACTTGTGACTAGACTTTGCATGACAACTCACCCTTGAGACTTAGCTTTGCATGGCATGCCAACTTGACATGCCAACTCGACATGCAACTTGAGTTTAAAGAACTCGAACTTGACATGCAACTTGACCTTTACAACTTGAGTTTGACTAACTCGAACTAGACATGCAACTCAACTTTTACAACTTAAGTTTGGCAACTCGAAATTATTTTCATGGTGGATAACGTTACACGTGTCAATGCACTAGAACAATACATTTACATTATTTGCATAAGGAATGTTGGTTGTTTCTAGCTCATAGGAATTGTACATTCAACTTAACGTTTTCTAGAATCCTTGACTTTTGCTCATGGCTCACAAGGGTTGACTAAGCTCACAGAGGTTGTATGTTCCCCCTAACTTTTGCATTAGACTTACATATTGACGTTTGTCTTAGACTTACAAAGCTTCTTCCTTTTCCTTGGATAGATTCACAAGATCATATAGCATCTCGTTCGTCCTAACTTTTGGTTTGACTCATAGAGGTTGTATATTCCCCCTGGATTTTGTCAATACCTCACAAGATTGGTTGATTCTCCAAATCTCCCTGGATAGCCTCAGGGTGGCCCACATGGCCTCCCATTAGAGAATTATTGTCGATGCTACCAAATTTAACAACTAATGCGCTATAGTAGACAATTTATCCAAATCATCAGGGACACATGGCAAAGGGGTAAGCATTCCTATCCAAGTGTTACAACAATATGCCCTTTACATGTTACATAGATACAAGTACATACATTACATAGTCCACTCATGGAAATGTCAGGTACAAACTCAATCTTCTCAAGGACCATTACATAGAACATAATATCATAGACTTTCTAGAACTACAAAGTGTGATTACAATATGGTCAACACACCTCACAAAATTTACCTTGTTTTACTTTATTTGTCCATCATTGTCCAATATTTGTTGTTGTCACAATCGATATCCATTATTGTCGTAAGAACTGTCACCAATTTCAAAGAACTCTCTCTGTTTCCAAAAGACTTTTGTAGTCATCATCTTCCTTTGAATCAAAGTCAAAAGAAATATCCATTGTAATATCTCTATCCTTGTCCTTCCTACTGCAATCTAAAACATTTTCACTCTCCTTGCATGTGTAAATAATGTTTCCAGTAACTTATAGTGCAACTGATGCACTCACTCTTTGTTGACACATGTCCTTGTCCTTCATTGTTCAGTCTCCTAACATCACCCAGACTGCACATCCAACTCCAAGTGTTAACAACTCCATATATGTTTATACAACCTCCGCTTTCAGGGAAATACCCATGCTCAAAGCGGATTGAATGGTAGTTCAACCTACATGCTTATGCACAAAGATTCACTTTCGTAGTTAAGATGAATTCACCTACTCTTCACAGAGACCAAACTTACCAGTTTTGACTCATCGCAACTTGAGTCATCCGAATCTTGACCAAGACATCCCTCAATGAGCTCGAACACACCAAACAAGATATCCATTGTATAATAAAAAATAAGTGTCCATACTTCTTCACTCACTTGTAGAACTTTTATCTTGAACATGTACCAACTAGAAACCAAAATGTACCACTGATACGTTAGATTGAATGGGAACTTGTTGTAGTCCAAGGCCTAACACCAACCTAACCATAAACATTGAGCAACTTATCATCCTATGGACATATTTCCATCTACCAAGACACCTAGGTACCCAACCACGATGCTCACCAGTTATCTAGGAAAATAGTTCGCATATGGGATGTATCCATACCAATGTTACATTCTGTGCACTTTCCAATGAGCACTTATAGTGCAACATCATCAAACAATTTTTCATCAAGTGACATCTGGAAGGAACAAACATGTAGCTATCACTTCCTTCTAGCCACAACTCTATTGCATCAAACACCTGTGCATGATTTCAAAACATCAATAATATATAATAGTCATAATCATGAAGTATTCCTCCTCTGGAATCATACACATACTTGACATCTTCTCTTGTATCTTTGACTGTAAAACAAAATTCTTACCATTACCATGTTGATCAACTCGGATATACACGTGAGATGAACAGCACATCTGTGTAGATCCTTGCTTTCCACAACTCACACAAAGGCTCATCATCTATTTCTTTCGTTGTTGCAACTCTGATTCTTCCATCACTTGCTTTGCTTTGGTTGCATAATATTTGCTAAACTTGTTGTACTTCATCATGATTTTGTCTTTTGCATAATTCTTCATGCCTTCATAATTTCTGGTACTTTATGATTCTTGCAAACAATTTTGAATAAAACTTGTATATTGTTGGAATGACATGTTCCAACACGGACTCGAACATGTGATAATAGTTGGTCAAACTGAATGTCACTATAATGACAACCCGACTTTTCTTCCATCCAAACTTACCACAATTTATTGACATGACACACTATCTATTTTGAATACATCTTAAGACTACATCATAAATTTAAATTCAGGTGTTGGGTAACACTGATCATGCACCCACAACTTCTCAAGTTAAAAAAATTTACAAAAAAATTTCATACCCTTTCAATTCACCATGATGACCTCTTAATGACTTAGACACATGCAATTTAACTCAACCTCCCATTGGCAAAGACAAAAATCCACATGACCATTCCAAGAACCTTTAAAATATTCTCTATGACACTTCATAGACTTGACCAACATGAACTCTTTTAATAACTACAAAATGTCAAGACCGCAATCTTAATTATGACATTTTGACTCTTTCCATCAATAGACTCTCAAACATGTCTCTTAACAAAACAAAGTGAAGACTCATACATGACTTTACTAATCTTCATCATGAATTTGGATACACTATCATAAGACTTGAATACACCACCATGACAAACTCATAAAATTCTAAGCATTAACAAAAGATCTCCACCATGATCATAAACAAAGAAAACTTTAAACTTCCAAGCAGTTTGATGGGATTTATTTGACTTGGAATGACGCAGTGAGTCCCTGCTAACTCCAAAAATGCATAACTTGCCAGTTCCTTCCCAATGGAGCCCAGATGCTTCATAATGCTGAGTGCATAATTTGAATTGCAAGTGTTGCAAACAATGAGAACATGCACTTGAGATATTCTCGGAACATGCCTCCCTTTGCAATGGTCCTCCATGGAACATCTTCTACCAATACTTTCCTCCCCGATTCCATATTATTTAGTCACCACACCAAGAAATCACTTTGCAATTTGAACTAAAGGGTCTCTCCATCTTTTCTCAGATAAGAATTGGTTGTTGCCTAGTCAAATGGCAATGGTTGTCCATCATCCATGTGTTATGACCCAAGTGGGGCATATATAGGGTTAAATGTATATGATATGACCCCAAGGGGGGGCATATATGGGGATAAATGTACATGTAATGTGTAAATATATATGTATTAGGGTCGGCCTAATAGTAAAGGGGCCTCATGTGTAGGTGTGAATAGGTATATATAGAGATCATGTATTCATTATTGAGGACATGTGAATTGTGATATATGAATGTAATTGGTTATTTGGAGGAGGTTCTCCTATTATTTAGTGAGTCATTGTATAAATTATCTATCTTGGAGTTGTGCTCCACGTTCATATTTTGTACATGGTGTGTACTTCTGTTCTGTTATAATATTTTAATCATTTGGAACATAACATTTTGTATCAGAGCAACGATCCTAAGGTTTTTCTTCTCTAAGAAAGTCATTTTAGCATTTTCTTTATAACTTTTTTTTCGGGCTGCTTCAAACAACGAAACTTGGAGGATATTTAGAAGACATATCCAGGTACCTGTGGTACAAATTTCAGCTTTTGGGTCATTATACTTTCAGAGATACAATCTATGGAAGAAAGGGTTTTTGACTCATCCTGAATTCAATTTTAAATGAGTCATCTTGGTATATTTGTTATAACGTTTTTTCTGGGATGATTTAGACAACAAAACTTGGAGGGTTTTTTTAAGACATATCATGGTACCTATGGTACAAATTTTTTCTTCCGAGTCATTATAATTTTGGATTACAGCAAGGTATTTCGCAGCAAAAAATTGAAGACTATAGGTTAGAAAATGATGAAATTCTCATATACAAGGGAAGAATTTATGTACCAAATTCCCATGAATTGAAAAATATGATATTGAGAGAAATGCATAATGTACCTTATGTTGGGAAACCAGGTTATCAGAAAACTATTGCAGCTGTCAAGAGACAATATTATTGGCCAGGAATGAAGAAAAAAGTTGTTGATTTTATTGCCAAATGTTTGGAGTGTCAAAAGGTAAAGGTTGAGCATAGACACCCAGATGGTTTGCTACAACCATTAACATTATCATGACATCTTAATGACTTAGACACATGAAATTTGACTCAACCTCCCATTGACAAAGACAAAAATCCACATGACCATTCCAAGAACCTTTAAAATATTCGCCATGACACTTCATAGACTTGACCAACACGAACTCTTTTAATCACTACAAAATGTCAAGACCGCAAACTTAATTATGACATTTTGACTCTTTCCATTAATAGACTCTCAAACATGTCTCTTAACAAAACAAAGTGAAGAATCATACATGACTTTACTAATCTTCATCATGAATTTGGATACACTATCATAATACTTGAATACACCACCATGACAGACTCATAAAATTCTAAGCATTAACAAAAGATCTCCACCATGATAATTAACAAAAAATACCTTAAAATTTCAAGCAGTTTGATGGGATTTATTTGACTTGGAATGACGTAGTCAGTCCCTGCTAACTCCAAAAAAGATTCGCTTTCCAGTTCCTTTCCAATGGGGTCCGGATGCTTCGTAATGTTGAGTGCATAATTTGAATTGCAAGTGTTGCAAACAACAAGAACATGCACTTGAGATATTCTTGGAACATGCCTCCCTTTGCAATGGTCCTCCATGGAACATCTTCTACCAATACTTTCCTCCCTGATTCCATATTATTTAGTCACCACACCAATAAATCACTTTGTGATTTGAACTAAAGGGTCTCTCCATCTTTTCTTAGATAAGAATTGGTTGTTTCCTAGTCATATGGCAATGGTTGTCCATCGTCCTTGTGTTATGACCCAAGTGGGGCATATATAGGGGCATATATGATATGACCCCAAGGGGGGGCATATATGGGGATAAATGTACATGTAATATGTAAATATATATGTATTAGGGTCGACCTAATAGTAAAGGGGCCCCATGTGTAGGTGTGAATAGGTATATATAAAGATCATGTATTCATTATTGAGGACATGTGAATTGTGATATATGAATGTAATTGGTTATTTGGAGGAGGTTCTCCTATTATTTAAGGGGTTATTGTATAACTTATCTATCTTGGATTTGTGCTCCACGTTCATATTTTGTACATGGTGTGTACTTTTGTTCTGTTATGACATTTTAAGCATTTGGAAAATAACATTTTGTATCAGAGCAACGATCCTAAGGTTTTTCTTCTCTATGAAAGTCATTTTAGCATTTTCTCTATAACTTTTTTTCCGGGCCGCTTCAAACAATGAAACTTGGAGGCTATTTAGAAGACATATCTAGGTACCTGTGGTACAAATTTCAGCTTTTGGGTCATTATATTTTCAGAGATACAACCTATGGAAGAAAGGATTTTTTACTCATCCTGAATTCAATTTTAAATGAGTCATCTTGGGATATTTTTTATAACGTTTTTTCTGGGATGATTTAGACAACGAAACTTGGAGGTTTTTTTTTAAGACATATCATGGTACCTATGGTACAAATTTTTTCTTCTGGGTCATTATAATTTCGGATTACAGCAAGGTATTTTGCAACAGAAAATTGAAGACTATAAGCTAGAAAATGATGAAATTCTCATATACAGGGGAAGAATTTATGTACCAAATTCCCATGTATTGAAAAATATGATATTGAGAGAAATGCATAATGTACCTTATGTTGGAAAACTAGGTTATCAGAAAACTATTGCAGCTGTCAAGAGACAATATTATTGGCCAAGAATGAAGAAAAAAGTTGTTGATTTTATTGCCAAATGTTTGGAGTGTCAAACGGTAAAGGCTGAGCATAGACACCCAACTGGTTTGGTACAACCATTACCCATTCCTGAGTGTAAATGAGAAGTTGTAACAATGGATTTCATCACCAAACTTCCCAGAACAACCAAGAAACATGATTATATCATGGTAGTGGTGGATAAGCTTACTAAAGCTGCCCATTTTATTCCAGAAAAGCTCACTCACAAGGAAACCAACATTGTTGATGTTTATATGAGGCAAATTGTTCGATTACATGGTATACCCAAGACAATTTTGTCTGACAGAGATCCAAAATTTACATCAAATTTTTGGAAAGGAAAATTTAAGGGATTTGGAACAAATTTGAATTTTAGTACATCTTATCATACAAAATCAGATGGACTAACAGAGAGTGTGAATCAAGTGATTGAGGATATGTTGAGGATGTATGTGATGGATAAACAATCAAAATGGGAAGAATACATACACTTAGTAGAGTTTTCTTATAACAATAAGTACCAAACATCTTTAAAGATGAGCCCATTTGAGGCAATTTATGGCAAAAGGTACAACATACCAGTAAGTTGGGATAACCCATCAGATAGAGCAATGGTTGGGTCATATTTACTCAGGGAAATGGAAGAGAAAATGTTGAAAATTAAACAGAATTTAAACGTTGTCCAAGATAGGAATAAAATCTATGTTAAAAAGGGTAGAACTCACGGGAAGTTTAAAGTGGGTGATCATATATTCTTGAAGGTTAAGGCCAACAAAAGTTCACTGAAGTTGGGAAATTGTTCCAAGTTGGCAGCTAGATATTATGGACCATTTGAAATCCTAGAAAGGATTGGTCCAATAGCTTATATGATTGCATTTCCTGCATCTATGTCTATTCATAATGTATTCCATGTATCATTTCTCAAGAAATATATCCCTGATGTTAATCATGCAATTGATGGGAATGTGATTCAGGTGGAGCAAGAAGGTGCTATCCAGGTACATCTGGTACGCATTCTGGACCGAAAAAACAAATAGCTCCGGAATCGATCCATAGGGCTTGTAAAGGTCCAATGGACCTGGTACGGTCCTGAGGACGCTACTTGGGAGCATGAGGATGCAATGCGGGCAGAATACCTGCATATTTTTGAGGATTTTTAAAATTTTGGTTGTATATGTGTACATAATGCATTGAGGACAGTGCATAAATAAGGGGAGGGGATTGTAATACCCTAGGTCGAACCCCAACTGTAAATGTAAATGCAAATGCACTTAAGCTAGTGAGTTGTTTGATATCATTTTTGTATGCACCTTCCATGGTATAGTGCGCACATGTACTGTGCACTAAAATGATGAAGTGTGCACATTCCAGGATACCACGCACAACAAACTTAAGTGTGCGCAATTTTGAGGCCAGGGAGGCTTTGTGTACATGTTTTGTTTTATAGGTTGGTGAGACAGTTATTATAAGCTAGGAGGCTTATGTGTGGAATTAGACTAGAGAGCCTAGATGTTAAAGGCCAATGAGCCTATTTTTGTATATGTCTTATCATTAATATAATACATCAATGCATGTAGATCGACCACAACAAAAGAGTATAGGGGACTAAACTCCACTAGTTAGGGAAAGGGGGGGCTAAAATTTAAGGAGAAGGGGCTAAGCTAGGGAGCTTAAGCTAAAAATGAATATTATACTAATATTTCTTAAAGTATAAATTTTGGATAATTGTTTTATCCTAAGTTCCAAGGATGGGGACAAGTGGACCAAAGTAGCTCTCAACATGAAAAGTGTCAAGTTGGAAACATGCATACATATAGCATGGAATTAGTTCATTTTCTCATTCATTCCATGATCATTCACGCACTCATTTAGCTGTCCTTTGTACCTTTCTGTTGCTATCATTGTACCTGTACCCATACCAGTACTCGTACCCGTACCTGTACTTGGTAAGCTTAGGAGTTGGTCTGAATAAGAGGGTTGTCAGGCCCGTGGGAAATTGAAGAGACAGGTTGTCAGGCCCGTGAGAAAATCTCTCTAGGTGAGAGAATTGCTGGGATTTAATTCCCAAAGGTGATAAACTACAGCTACAGGGCTCTGAGACTTCCTGTCCGGCTTGTTGTTGAAGCTCGGAAAGGAAGTGGGACTGTCGAAGGACTGTTGAGCAGAGAAGGGGCACACTTCCTGGGGTGGGACAGACATGTGGGGAATGAGGGACTGCAGGCTGTTAGTTTGAGTTGGTACTTGTGACAGAGTCTTTCATGTTGTCTGAAATACATTATCCTAGTTAGGAATCTCTCTACCCGAGTGGAGTTTAGTCCCAGCTCAGGGGTGACGCACTGCTAAGAGTGATGAGAAGCGTGGTCTAAGGCTGGGAGGTTCGTGGAAGGTCTGTACGCATTTGGTGATATTTTTACCAAGATAAGTGTTAATTGTGCATTAAATTACATGTTGCATTATTATTTATGTGTTTAATTTTATTGGTTTTTCCTGTGTGTGGTTTATACCTGTCTTTATATTTATGGGTATTGTCTGTCTATGCTGCATGTATATGTTATTGTTATTTCTGTATGAATCTGTGCATTTACAAAATGTATTTGTCTGTTTTAAGCTTTATATATAAAGTTCCACAAGAGTTTTTGTGTGTATATGTCTTAATTTGCATACAGTTCAAAAATTTTATGTGGCATAGCCCAGTTGGATGTTGGGGATGTTACACTAGACCTAAAAAATAAACATTTATATCGAAAAGCAGATATGGAAGAAAAATGATCTCATAAATGAAAGTTTAAAGTTAGAGAAAGAGCTCAAATTACCTTAAGGAACCCACATAAGGGACATCATGATAAACATAAATTCTAAGGAGCCTAATAAGGGAAAAACATCAAGCATAACAAGGACAAAGGGAGGCACCACACTCACAGCTATTCAGGTGCCTCAGAATAACTCCAAAAGCATGTAAATGGAATGATTGAGTGACCTTTCAAGTAGGGTCAAGCATGTAAATGGAATGATTGAGTGACCTTTCAAGTAGGGTCTTGAAGAGACATCCGGACTATAAAAGGTCTCAGGAAAGCTAGTGAGGGAATTTTGTGTGACAAGAACTCGTGTTGTTCTGCTAAAATAAGAGTAAGGATATTAACAAAGACTTTTCCCAAGCATTCTCCTGGTGAGTAAAAGAGTGGGACCATTTGTGAATTTCGTTTAAAGATCCTTTGTCGCTGCTCTAATCAAGATTTTAAGCCAATCCCAGCAAAAGGTTAATGCACAGTTCTTTTGTTGGTTTGGTAGAGAGATAGCTTCAGGAAAGGGTCCATGATTACTGTGGTTATATCTATTAAATAAGCCTCTCCTTTAAGCCGCAATACTATATTGAAGACCGGTTTGTTAACAATTGAGCAACTCGTAGATGTAAATGCCAGGAAAACACAAGGTTATGCAAATAATCTGACTATACCATGTCAATTTTAATAAAATCCTACTGATATGGCAGAAATAGGTGCATGAATTTTAGCAACCACTAGTTCATTGGATATTTGTGAGAATGACAATTTTTTTAAAAGGTTGTCCATCATAGATGTTGAACTATGCATCACAATACACAGGGCAAGCAATAGCAAAAAATAATGTTAGTGCTCTGGAAACTATGTAAAGATATTGTTTACTTCACTTTGTTGAAATAAAAAGAAAACGTATTAGTTATGGTCAAATGCATATGTGGTCTAATTTCTGGTTGCAACTCATTCTGGTAGAAATATCTAGCCCTTTATTATGCCAGAAGTTAAGGTTTCGTGCATAACATGAAGGAATCTAATGCTGAAAGAACCAATCTAGGGCCACTGTAAGTATTAATAATTGGATTGACGTTCAGCCAGTAATTAAAATGCTACATTGCCTTTATAGTCAATACTTGAAAAAACAGATTTTGTTATCTTTCAAACTAATTGGTTTTTCTATCCTTTGCCTTGTTCCACAGTGTGATGGAAAACAATCATTTGAATCGGCAACTTCCTTTTCAATTTTTTTTACCTTACCACAACTTGAGATAGTGTAAGTGTATTCCACATTTTCTCTGCTATGCTGACAATAGTTAATTGACGTTGAAAGGTCAGACTTGAATAATTAGTAATCCTCATTTTTTAATGGCATAGGAAACTCACATTATATAAACAGATATATACGACTTGATGACACTGTCACAAAGTAAATTCAATTGAAAGACCTTCAGTACAAAAACATCACAACGTATTTGTATGTATTCATCTATACCATGACTTTGTTGTAAATATTCTCTTAATAACCCTCTAAATTGATTCGATTGGATTTATTGTTCTGTATTGTGTAGTGTGTGCTATTCAGGTGATGAGCAATATTTTTTAGTTGAAGTGGAATTTGATTTTTTTTTATTATCATGGAAGACCTAGATGGATATTTTAATGAAATCCCTGTAAGATCTATGGGAGAATAAAATGAAGAAAACAATATGACACTTTCTTTCAGACCTTAACCTATGGGTGGAGAAAAAGAAAGAAAAGTGATTGAAATTTTCTTCTTGGTTGTTAAAATTCTTGTTTTGAAATGCAAACTTGAAGGTAACCCAGCTGTTGGAATATGCAACTCCTACTTGTTTAAGGTGTGATCATATATTTGGTTGTAATGATTATTGGTCTAGGTAGATTTGGTATCTACGTGTAGAGAGTTTGCTCCTAGTTTGTAGGAGATTGTTGGAACTAGTTGGATGTGAGAGATTCTCTCCAACTAAATACTTCCTAGAATGGTATGAGGTTGAGATATTCGCTCAACTCGGTGATTGTGTGATCAAGGTAGTTTGTCTATCTTGAAACAAAACTTGTTGTATTTATGTGTACAATTACAAGAGTGCTCAACATATTCTTTTATGTGTGTAAATAAGTATCTACTCTCTCACATTTATAATATCGTATCAGAGCGGGATTGCGCTTGATTCGCTCACGGGATGGCCCAAGGAAACGGAGAGTTGATTGTTTAGTAGAGTGTTTGTTCGTCCATTGATTATAATTGATGTAGATGTTGCCCGAAAAGAGTCATGAGTCATGTGAGGAGTTGTTTCCGAGAAGAGGAGAATGTTTGAGCTGAGCCGAGAGAGTGAATAAATTTTCTATGAAGGTGTGAGGTGTTAAATCATTGAGTTATGGGAGAAGCATGAAAGTTGTATTAATCATCGTCTCATTGTTGTTCGTGATGGTAAATAAGTCGCATAGCTGCTACATGGAGATTGTTTATCTTATCCGCCATCTACTGGTCAGCATGGGAGAAAACAAAGGTTTACTTGAGTTTTTATTGGGGATGTTAGCAATTTATTGAGTTTTTTGGAGCTTCATCTTGTTGTCTTTGCAGCAGGCTACGAGCATACTGAGAGCATCGAGGGATTTAGATGTCGTGGAATACAAACTCTCTGAGGAGACCTCCTCAAAGTGCACAATTATTTTTATGTTGAAGGCAAGAGTTTTAACTCTTAAGAGATTCGAATGGAGCTTGATTCTAAGAGTCACCCAAGTCTTTCTTAAGTGATGTCTCGCAAGCCTCTTTAGCGTCCTTTCATTAGGCCTTCCTAATTTCCTGTAAATAGGACTTTAAGTGACGGTGAAAAAGCACATTTGGTTGATGTTGAAGAAAGTATTGGAAAGGATATAGAAAATACAATGCTCGTCAATCAACTGCCCAATTTGAAAAATTTAGAGATACTAGCTTTAATGATTGTCGTTGTTATTAATGTAATCCATGCTAAATATGTTCTACAACATCTTAGACTGCAACCTGATCATGAGGCTATGGATCGGGCCAGGATCAATATTTCCCAAATTGAATCAAGGTTTTCGAAATAGTTGGAAGCTATTGTCTTGGAAAAGCACCCATAAGGGATGGACCACAAAGAACAGAGATCTCACCAAGCTAGAAAAGAGAAAGAGGCTCAAGAAGCTTCAACCAAACCACGGTTGATGGAGAGACTAGTACAAATGACATTGTTTTTTAATAGGCCAATGGTCTATCTAGAGCCAGGGAAATAACTTTGCTAGAGGATTTAGAGGTTGAACAACAACAAGCAGCGCTTGATGCAGTCATGCAAGGCTTGGAAAAATCAATAGCATTAGATGGAGATGACGCAACTTGCTTGATTGGGGTGAAAATGATTAGTGCCAATAGTGAATCTAATGTAGCAAAGGTTGTCTAATGAGTGGAATCTTCGTCACTCACAAAGGTTTCCATTTATGGAAGGGACCCAAACTGAGATCGTATTGCTTGTGCAATTGGTTATGTGGGGATTCTTTTTAAGCTAAATGACCTCCACATTACTCTTGGGGATATTGTGCTCATGGTGTTATGTTCCAAATGCTTAAAATATCATAACAGGATAGAAGTACACACCATGTACAGAATGTGAGTGTGGAGCACAACTCCAAGATAGATAAGTTATACAATAACTCCTTAAAGAATAGGAGAACCTCCTCCAAATAACCAATTACATTCATATATAACAATTCACATGTCCTCAATAATGAATACATGATATCTATATATACCAATTCACACCTACACATGAAGCCCCTTTACTACTAGGCTGACCTTATTACATATATATTTACACATTGCATGCACATTTTCTCCATATATTCCCCCACCTTGGGTTATATCATATACATTTAACCCTATATATGCCCCCCTTGGGTCATAACATAGTACCCTCCTTCAAAAATCTTTGTCCTTAAAGCTTTGCAATTAAAGGCTTCACATGTGATGAGACCAAGTAATATGATTTTCTTATGTTTCTTCTTTCGTCTTTTATTTGATGATGATCCATCCATCCAAAATCAATTATTTTCGGCGTTATCCTTAGTGTCTAGTTGTTGCATAATCTTTCCCTTGATTCTATGTATTGTTGTTGAAGTTTCTCCACTTTGTAATAGATGTTGGTATATGATAATATCTTGTTGAATAATGGTTTTGTGATGTCTTGTTCCATGGATATTGATAATTATCCCATCTTCTTCCTTGAAATATTTCCTAATAATGAGGGTGTTGATATGGTTTCGCATTTGATGTTTTTTCTTCACTCTGCACACCCATTTCATCTATCTTTTTTTTAGAGACAATGGCATCCTGGATCCTCTTTGTTTGGTCTTTGATTACTCTAGCCTTGGAGATAATATCATCATATTTGGCATGTACATCCTTTAGATGAAGTTCAATGTCTTCAAGTATCTTCTAGTGACCTTCTTGAATCTTGTCTTCCTTTTCCTTTTGAAGCTACAATGTCACCCCATTTATCAATTTCTCACATCCTTCTTCAATTATGGACTACATTTCCAATTTTACCTCATCAGTATTTCGGGATCCCTCAACCTTCTTGCAAATTTCCTCTTCAAGTCTTTTGGTAGTTTCTTCATCCAAGATCCTTGTTTCTTCTTGATTTTGATAATTCTTCTTTTCTTCTTTCAATCTCTTAACCTCATCCAATATTTTTTTATTATGGTTTCATTATCTGCATATCTCTTCATATTTCTTTTTCAATTCTTCCCTTGAATAATCATTTTCCCACTTTTCTTTGCTACTCTTTTCTTACTTTAAGTTCTTAACCTCCTTAATGAGTGATTCATTACGAGATTGCATCTTAACAAACTCATCGTTTTTATTTGTAATATATGTTCTTAGATCTTCATTATCCTTTTGAAATTTGGAGAAATTTTCTTTTGATTCCTTTAATTCTACTTGAATTGTATACATTGTCTCCATTTTTGTATTCCTGATCCATTTATCTGAGAAGAGTTTTTCAAATTCTTCCCATGTGAGGATCCATCTAGTATCCTTATCCATACTCATCCACCACTTTTGAGATTCACCAAAAAGATAAAAACGTGTTGTTGAAGGATTCCTATCATATTCCTTTACCAACCTCAACCATTTCATAGGATTTATTTTGTTTGTATCTCCATCTCTTGTAAAATCAGGTATTTCCATTGACTCTTAACTGAGGTCTAACCACAATCCTCAACTTCAAACCTTGGTATATTAAGGATAAGGATCTCAAATCATTATGATCCTTGTTCCAATATAATATTATATGTTTTTTCTTTCCAATGGCTTTTGAATCAGCTCAATCAAACACCCCAATCAAAAGTTATGATAGTTTTAAGTAAAAATACCTTTGAAACCCTGATTTGGAGTTTTTCCTTCTATCCGAGCTTCCTTCTGATGTATAAATGAATTTTCAGCCCTTCTGAGTTTGAAATCTCAACCTATAGTACTTTGATATGTCTTCTCTACAATTCCATAGGTCTAACGAAAATTTCATTTTCTAAGTGAAAGTTATGGTAACTTTCCCAAACCTTGTTAATATTTGGATTGTTATGGAGAGAGAACTTGTACAGAATGCCACGTGTTCAATATTTGATACCTGATTCTAAAAATTGTACCATAAATATTACAGACTGTCCTCTTTCAAATGAAACTAGTCTCACTGAATTTGGATCCTCTTTGAAGAAGATATGACGTTTTTAGCCAGAACACTTGTTTGAGAATACTAATAGGACTAGTCAAATACCTTATCTTCCTTCTCCTAGTGTCCCTTAATATTCTACCGAGTCCAATTCATTTTACATCTTGTTAAAATATTTGTAGCTTCCCATAGAGTTTTAGAGAAGTGACATCCAATGAAGAGTTAAATTATTATTTCACCCCTTTCTTTGTGGAAGAAACACATGTTGGAACCATTCCAAAACCTCCTCTACAAATTATCCCATGTCAATATTTTATTTGTGAGGGAAATCCACAATAAAGTTCCAATTTTCATGGTGATTTAAATTTCCATAGATATGCTCACTTCCACCATTTCTCTTCTTTTTATGCCTTTAGGAGTTCACATAGTAACCCAAATTTGTACTATAGCATCATTCGATAATATTTACTATCCATACCTATTAATCATCTTCCTCTCTTAGGTAGAGGGATGATTTTTACCAATGCATGCTTATACAAAATCTTTGATTGATCCTATATTCCTTTTTGTTCTAAATATATCCCCTTCCTCCATCCAACTATCCATAAATTACCAATGTTTGGATGACATAAATTTACTAGGTGAGAGCATCCTTTAAGATCCAACCTTATTCTAAGGTCTTCAAAATTTTTATATACTTCATTTTCTCCCATCCATGTGTCAAGTACCAAATTTACACTCAAGTCATTTCCAATCCTCCAACCTAGGAAGCTTCCAATGAAGGGGAAATAATTTACTAATGATTTCCAGAAAATAGAGACATTTAGATCTCATTTCAATAAGTCTTTACCCCATGATTCTATAGATTTTGTCTCTATGTAATTTTTCACCATCATCAATTACTAGTAACGGTTTGTAGTAATTAACCTCCAAAGATAATTTTTTATGCTAGTGCCTTCCCAAACAAATGTGGATTTTCGAGCTCCCAATGATCTATAAACTTTTGTTTGGATAGCCTCTTCCATTTTACTAATGGGATCCATTTATAATTTTTCCATTTCCTTTCACACAATCCTTGTAGCAATAGATTTAACCTTTTTGGCTAGAACCAATAAACCACATGGAACCACACCTCCATAGTAGAGCAATAGGAGTATGACAATTTCCAAGCAATTTCTAGTACATGAAATTTGAAGGAAAATAACATATGATTATATGTAAAGATAAATTGTATACAAATATCCATGAGATCATAAGCGCATAGCCCTTTTCTTCCAATATAGTCTACCACTATCCCGCTAACTAATGCTCCAATAATTGCACCAACATTGGATAGTGATCCAAACAAAGAGAACCATGTCAAATTTACCATCCAAGTTGTCAAAATCCATATATTTGTCTTCAAATATAACTTCAAAATGAAGACCTAAGTAATGCTTTAAGGATAAAGAGTTTTACTGGAGAAATGGTTAGGTTGATGTCACGCATAATTCCATCCTAGATAGGTGATGAATATCCATTATGCAACAAGCTAACTGCTATCATTTTTGCCTTTTTATGTCAAGTTCCAATTCAATCGTACTTTTTCTAATTTTGAGAAAATGTTTATCTCTTAGAGTTGGCAAATAGAATAACCAAGTCCTGCTTTAGACGACATGAACAATCCTCACTACTAGTGCAGTAGTGTCCCATTTTCTTAGTTTTTGTTCTTTTATGGGAGTAGTTGAAGATTGATTTACACATTAATTTACATGGAAGAATTGATTGACCAATTCCATATGTTGAGCCTTTGTTTTCTTTACCTATGACTTATATGCAAATTTAATAAATGTTGGAAAAAAAAAAATTAACCTATCTTCACATTTATCCTGTTCTTCTAGTTATTGGTGTACAATTATGTTCGTGTGCTTCAAATTGACAAGGAAGTTAAGATTAGTGTTGAGAGATGCACTATGTACTTATGGTTTCTCTAAGTTGAAGGTTTCCTTCATCTGTAGCACTTATTGATATGCAACCCAAATTTGTGAGACTACTTTTTCAATATATTGCTGCACAATTTTGGACTCATGGAACCATTCTCTTTCTTTCTCCTCCATATTTTCTCTCACTATCATTTCTTCTCATAGTTGTATTTTATTCCATCTCTACTCTAATTTATAGGTGTACTCACTCCTTCCAATCACCTAACCAATTCTTTCTTCTCTTTCAATTTTTTAGTGTCCTATAAATAGGGTGTCAGGTTTTGAATAAAATTATAGGATAAAGTCATGTCTTGGGTTAAATAAGAACATTGTATGATTTTTTCTTAAATCATGAGTCATAGGTTTGTTTTTCATGGGTCGGGTTTTCTTTTTTAACTATGTACTTATGATTTTTATGCCAAGATGTGGGTTTTCATGTCATTGAAGGGTCATGATGTCATTTTAAGACAATCGGAGTCAGTCTTGTCAAATTTCTAATGATTTCATGAAATCAAATCTATCAAGGACATGTGGCATCATCAAGAAAACCATTGTGCAACGCAAGTTGACGTACAACATCCTAATGCTGCATATGGAGGTATGACAAGGTATGATGACATAATTCATGATTTAAATGAAGTTATTTTTCAAATTTATCCTCCCTCTAGGTAAAGAAAGCATCAAGAAATCGTTTCCCTTCATCCACAATTTCAAAATCTCTCGGCCAAGCTTGTTGCGTGGAGATTCCTATTGTTGTTCGTTGTTGCGTAAAAGGCACAGAGGAAACTTTTTTTCATTGTTGCGTAGAAGACGCTACTCTCATTTGTTGCACACAAGTCCATGTTATGTTCTTTATTGTGCACTGTGCAGAGGTTACTATTTTCATTTTCTTTCCAGAGGTTACTATTTTCATTTGTTGCGCAGAGGTTACTATTTTCATTTGTTGTGCAGAGGATCTAGAGTATCATAATTTGAAGTGTTAACTTGATACAACAAGTTGAAAATTGTAATCTATTGTTGCACACCTATTCTAATCATTGTTGCACACAGTCTACACAGGTTTGACACATACCAACATCATGACAACTCCAGAACGTAGAAGAAATAATGTAAAGGGTGGTGATATCATGAGGTTTGAGCCACAGGGTTTGAATTTGGTAAACGCATACCCAACAATCAGAGCAGCCTTTGAACAAGTGGGTTGCATCAGGTTTTGTGAAAAACTTCATGGGTATAGTAGACAGGTGGTGAGGGAATTTGCAGATAATTTTGATGGCGCTAAGGCTAAGGTGGGAAACCTCTAATTGCAAGTTTTTGAAGATAGTATTGTTGTTGCAACACAAATCCATTCTCATGGGTAACAATGGTTCAAAGGTATGCAGTTGGATCTATCTTACCATCATGATTTTCTAGAGCCTGAATTTACAAATAGTAAATTCAGAGCTACCATACCCAAAGTTTTTTTATTGGAAAGTCATAGTGATTTGTTGAGGGCTATCCAAAGGTTTTTTACATGTGAAGGGAGATTTAATAGGGTTTACCAATAATATATCAGGCTCTTAATGCACTTCACTGGTAAGAATCCTTTAAATATACCATATTACATTTTTAGAAGTATAGGAAGGATGACTGACATAGTACAACTAAGGAAGGAGCAAGGATATGCTAGCCTCTTCCATTTTTCTTTGATCAAATTGTTAGTATTAGAAGAACTCAGAAAGAGAAATTGATATTGGGAGTCTTTTATAAATTCATCAAGCATAGAAGTATATTCCCTAGGCATCCCACAAAGTTTGAGAAATGCACCCTCAACAGTAGAAAGAACTGCAACACCAATCCATGAGAGTTATGTTAAGAAAAGGGAAAAAGATATTGAAGATCTTGTTGCAAGTCTGTGGGATACAAAGAAAGGGAAGAAACTCCAATTCTCTCCAGAAGTGACCAAAGATCCTAAAAAACCACTCACCAAGTCTAGAGAAAAAAGATTGCTTGTTATACATACATCACAGGAAATTAGTGAGACTCCAAAAACCTTCATACAACCAACCCTCTCAGATGAAAGAGATACTTCAATTATTGAGTTGCAATAATAGTTGAAGAAGGCTCACTTTGTCATAGCACAGTTACAATATGAAAATAGGGAATTGAAGAATAAGTCTCTAGAAGAAGCTTTTAGAAAAGACACCTATGTGATAGGAGAAAGGTCAGCACTATCAACTCCAACTGGTTCCAAATAAAGGAGTAAAGGGAAAGCAGTAGAGAATATTCCATAGGTAGAGGAGATTCCTAAGCCTAGTGTGCCTTTAACAAGGTCCTTAACTAGGAAGTTGCAGCATCAAGAGGAAATACCAACACAAAATCAACCAACAAAAAAGAAAGATGATGAAGGAAAACACACTTTCAAGACGCTAACTAAATAGCTCAGAGAAGCACAAAATGTGATATTTCAACTCAAGGAGGGAGATATGGAATTCAATATGAAGTTTGCAGAACACTTAAGATATTGTGGACCTTCCATAGACAAAGTTGCATCAATGGTGAGAAGGACCATGCCATTACAGAGACAATTGAAGAGTTTTTATCAACAAAACCTCATTTTGAGGAAGGAGAACAAGACCCTCAAGCAAAGTTTGCAGCAAGTGGAGATTGGAAACAAGGGAAAGATTGACTTTTTAGCTAAAGCAATAGAGAAATGAACCACTGAGACTTTTTTCACACATTTTTGTCATTTTGTCATTTTGACTCCTTTTTTGCAAAAGGTCACATACATAAGCACATTATTTTATCAAACAGACACTATTACTCATGGGTTTGATGATTTGGGAAATAAAGGGAGATTTAAAGAAGTACTAAAAAGAGATATAAGGATCCACATCATCTTCATAAGATTGAAATCACCCTTAGATAGTGTCAACTATCAGTCAAAGATCAAAAGTAAACACAAGATGATGGACCACTTATTGTTGTGCAACTCTGCTGCATTTTTCTTGTAGGTGGTGATTGCGCAACAGTGACAGAATGACTATAACACCTCCAACTCAGCTTGAATGGTTCAAAAAGTGTTCCATCTCATATCCAACGAACATCAGTAGTGGAAATCACAATTTTGGGTTTCATTTATTGTCATATCAAAGTCATTGTAGTGAGTCCAAGTCGAATTCCTTTCTTTTAGCAGTTCGTTAAAGATCTCATGTTGATTATGAGAAACTATTAGCACTATTGTATGATCACAGTTGGATCTGAATTTGATACTATAGACATATGTTTTTGTATATATTCGGGCAGCCATGAAAAATAAGGGGTTGGAAAGTGTGTATAGGAATACTATTGAACATTTTTCCTTGTTGTTAATGAAAAAATTGCTAGATCGGAAGTCCTTGAGTTTTGACCACAGAGATACATGTTATTGTGATATTGTATGCATGTGATTACTCAATCTTTGCTTTCATGTTTTATACTTGATATTGTATGGTTTATTCTCTATGTTGATGTGAAATATATGTATCATAACTCATATTTATCAGTCACTCTATTGCATGTAGTTCGAGTTGTAATTTTGGTATAATTTATTTGAGATTCATCCTTGTTAGATGCCTTGAAGGATTATTGTTTTCTCTGTAACCTATTGTCTACAACATATATATTTGGCTTATAATATTACTTTCTATCTTTCCTTTGTTCAGTATTTTCTTTAATCTACCAGGTATCCAACAAGTTTTATTGACTTTCGACTTTAGTGACTCCATAGTCCAATGTACTTTATGTTCATATTGCAACCAAACTTATAAATCCATTTATCTAAGAGATCTATCCTTTGATTTAAACCAAATCAATCCTTTTAGTAAATGATTTGAAGAGAGAGAGCCCTCTCTAGTTGGAAGGGATAGCTTCCAGCCCCAAGTTGGTTTTGAGGTTACTCGTGTACCTATTTCCTCCTCAGCCAAGGAAATTATAGAGAGATAACACAATTGACTACAAATGTCAGCATAATACAATGACACATTATCCAATACTATGTTGGGAAACCTGGACATGTATTCAGTATCCTTTAATAATCGATGCATCTAGTCAAATTTTTAGTACTTTAGATGAAGTATGATGATGATTTGATATTTCCTTAAAGTCTTTTTTTCCTCTATAGCTTCTTGGTATTGAATAATGAGATCTAGTGTCAAGTTCTTCGAATTATCAACTAGATCAGCCTCATTTGTTATATATGAGGAAATTATTCTACTCCCTCCTTGCATATGTTTCATATTGCTTTATATTTATATGTTTTTTCCTTTAGTCTCTTGGTCAACCTGCTTAATATTTTAAACTTTTCCTTGTTGGTTTCTTTAAGAARTGATTATAGTTCTTCGTCTATGGCATCCGGAGGAATGAAGGAAGATTCTAATTTAACTACCTAATCTATATGTTGCTTAGATGTCTTGAAGGTCCTCATATTGGTCTATTTATGTTTATTGTATTTTGTGGGATCATTTCTCTATAAGTTTCTAAATTTTTTGTCCATTGTGCCTTTTGTTTTATCATTAGTTCCCATTTCTTGGTGTGGAATGGTCAACTTTTTCACTATTGAATCTAGATTATCTAGCTCATTTTGAGTATCAACCTCTTTAATCTATGTTTCTCCCCTAATATTTCCCAATTCCTCTTCATGATTAGATGACAAATTTTATTGCTCAATTATTGTTGGCCTTATAGTTTCATTAGTTGCAAGTGGATCCTCTATCAAATCTTTTTTTCCTATATTTATTATCTCCTTTTCCACTGTGCTTGGTCAGTTCTTCTCTTTCACGAATGCAGTTGTTTCATCCTTATCAAATTTAGTTGTAGATTAAACTTATTTCTCTATTCCTAAAGTGGTTGATGGATCTTTGTTTATTTCAACAATGGTTTGTTGATATTTATTAATTGCTACCTCAATTGATCTATCCTTTACTATTTTTCTTGAGTCAATGTGATCTTCATTTTACTAGAGCTCCCAAGTTCTTCATTTTGGATGTCCATCTTCTCCCTTTGCTTCTTAACTATTTCATTAAGTTGTCATTCAAAAAAAAAATTAATTTTCACAACTTCAATGATGATTTGATTCCATAAGAATGTTCATGTGTTTACCTCAGTTCATATGTTAATCCATATTGATTGCTTGCAACTTTTGTAAGCATGAATCTAGAGAGGTTTGTGTCCAGGAGGAAAACGACATTTTTGTAGGGAAGCATTATAGATAGGTTTGGGTCCAGGAGGAGGACATCAAGTACCAAAGTTTTCATATTTGTGGCGATTTTTTGTTATATTTAATTGTGAAATTTTATTTTGAAAGTTTGTTGATATTTGAAATGATGAAAAGTAACCTATAAAAAGGAATCATCAAACTCCAAATTTTTGGAGACTCAATGAATGTGATAAATTTGATGAGGGTTCGATATAATTTAGGTAACTATATCTTAAGGCTGATTTTCAATGAACTCTAGATTAACAAATGAAATTTTAATGTTGTCTCTTTTCATGATATATACAAGGAAATGAGTGAAGATGTATATGCTTTTTCAAAGGCAAGTTCACAGATGGAATATGGTATGTGGCATATGAAAGAGATAAAATATGGACAAGTTGTGGACTATTTTCATCCTCCTTTTGGAAGATTATGGACTACTTTTTCTTATTTCAACTATGTTTTTCATTCTTTTGATTATGAGAAAGTTGAAATTGTTAATGTAATATTCTATGGAAATGTTGTAATTTTTTAACACTATAATTTATATTTTTTGCTTGTGACATTATTTCTCTTCACATATAGCCTTTTTTGGCTTTATTATATTACGATTTATTTATTATAACATTACGGTAGCATTTGATAAGTCATACATGATCATGATATACTATTTATACTTATATTAGAGTGTTCTCAATCTTTTACCATTTTCTAAGTAGATACACTATCTTCACCAACTATGGCATCACCCATACTTTATCTAAGTGAAACATCTATTAGTTTCTTCAAATTTTATTTGTCAGTTATTTTTCGACATTACCCAGGTGAGCCTTAACCTTTTTTTGTGTGTGTGGCTTCACCTTGTCATGGTGGTACCACCCTCTCTATTTGTGGAAACAATACATTAATTGTATCATATCACACTCATGGTTAAGGTAGTGACGTGGGATAATATTCCTTCAACTCTTGTGCAAATTCACTTCTCACGTTAATTTTGTGAGTTGAAGTTGCATTTAACAATGTACATAAGTCCTCAAATGCTCTAGACATACTTGGATTGGATGGGTAACTAGTTTTTCTAGTTGTGCTTCCTAGTACTAGATGGTTGTCATTGTAAAGCTTCATAAGTTATCATATTCAAAAAGTATCTTTAATATTGTCACTATTAACCATTAATTTATGTCATCAATTAATCAAAACTTCAATAGTATATATAACATCCATACAAACTGACAATATATTTAGTCTTTTGTCAACAACATATAAGGCTCATGCAACAATTTTAATGCCACTATTGCGAAAAGAGAAGTCTTTGAATATAGGAAACAATTGGGATTTATATTTAAAATAAATGGTAGAATTATGCTAACATGCAGTTATATAAGAAGATGAAAATATGATAATATCATATTAGATTGGATAAATATCAATGGTTTAAATTGAAATACTAGTATGCCATAAATATATGTCTTATATAATGAAATAATACAATTGTGTATAGTTTTGTGAGTTTTTTTTGCATAGGTATTTATTTTCAATCTACATTTTTCACATGGTATTAAAGCAAGAAAAATGCTAGAAGGAGTTGAAATAAGACACTGCAAAGAAAGTTAGAAAGAGTTAAAATTTTAAGCACAACTAAGATTTCAATCAAATTTACAAGATAAGATATTTTTTGAGGTAAGAATTAAAATTTAAAGCACAACTAAGATCTCAATCAAATTTATAAGAAATTTTCTAAGGTGTCATTGTAGAATTTTTTGCATTTTTATAGAAATTATATCATCTTCAAAAAGTATCTTTAATATTGTCACTATTAAAAATTAATTTATTTTATCAATTAATCAACACTTCAATAGTATATATAACATCTATACAAACTGACAATATTTTTTATCTTTTGTCAATAACATAAAAGGCCCCTGCAACAACTTTAATGCCATTATTGTTAAAAGAAAAGTCTCTCAATATAGGAAACAATTAGAATTTATATTTAAATAAATGGTAGCATGATGATGACATGCTAAAATTATGGAAGAAAACATTGTATTAAGTGATTATACTTGTATAAATCATATGATGTAAAATCAAGATAGTATCTACAAAGTTATTCAATTGAAGATGCAATAATCTCAAAGCATAGAAGACTATTTTAACCAAATTCTCTCAAAGATCAATTCACAACTTGTGGATAATCTATTGTTGAAGATGTTGTTATGAAACTTTTTGAAATTTACAAGAATCMTATTTAAGGTTAGTTGTATTTTTTTGGCACTTAACATGCAATAGATTTTTAAAAAGTAATTACAACATTATTTCAAGATGAAGTCAAAAGGAAAGATGGAGGAATGAACTATGAGACTCMTGCAACTCTCTTTCGGGAATTGAAGGAAAACAAAAGAAGAAGATTGGATATAATGTGCACCAACCACAACAAAGGGTTAATAATAGCCAAGACCCTGAGCATGCTAAGAAAAATGGTGTTTCCATTGTGGTATTCCAAGGCGTCATAAGAAAGAAAAATGAAATCTAAAGTTGTTGCAACATCATGGTGATAAAAAAAATGTGTTCGTAGTTATAATACCAATAAATTTTAGCTCTTGAAAGTGATGGTACTTGGACTCAAAAGCTCCTTTAATCAAATAAGAGTAAAGTGTGGCTTAGAAGAAACAAGTATTTGAAGAAGTCACCTTTAATCAATTTTTCATCTATATTTGAGATGAGGATAACTATCTTAGGTGGGGAGCCAATGCCTCTCCATGTGAATACATGGTTAAGTTAGGGTATAGGAGCTCATTTCCTCTTGAAGCTAATAGGAGAGAGAGAGAGAGAGAGAGAGAGAGAGAGAGAGAGAGAGAGAAGGTAGAGGGAGGTAGGGAGAGAGTGCTAGAGAGAGGGAGAGGGGAGTAAGGTATAGAGAGAGTGGGAGGGAGGGAGTGGGGTATAGAGAGAGAGAGAGAGAAGGAAAATATATGAGATGAAAATATGTTTGGAATCTCTATTTCTAACTCAAAATCATTGCATACAAGTTCATTCAAAATTGAAACAAAATATTAGATGTAATATATTTATACAAACTATCTAGTTATTTGGGGCATGATTGGAAAATCCAGATCATGTTACCTCATCCCTTAAGTGGTACAGAGGACATATGGGGACCCGAATATTTTATAATTGACAACCAATTGATATCTAGTTTTATGTGCAAACTTGTTTAAAGTAGTACAACAATTCATAAAATATCACCTTATTCGAATGGACCACAAAAGTAAACCAAACAAGATGGAATCCTACATATCCATGTATAATTATACTTGATGCAAAATGTTTTTTCTAGAATGTTGTTTACAAACATCGTAATGGTATGCCATCTTCAATTATTCGTTCATGATTGACTTTTGTCATTTTCTGTTTTCTAACTTTCAATTTTTCTTTGAGTGAACCTCTATTAACTTTATGCACGTTGCACATACCAAATGACTATATTGATAGCTTATAACATTTGGTCGATAGCCTTGAAAGTGAACATGAATTTTGGTTTCATGGGTTTCTTGAAAAAAATATCCTTTATCGTTATCATTGTAATCCTTTGATAACTTCATCTTTATTTCTGTGCACCGCATCAAATAATATTTAACATTTTCATCATTGTCTATAGGTGCAACCACAACAAATACATCTTATGCAAATAAGGCCCTATATGCCAACAAGAAAATTGTTAGATCAACATGCACAATTCTATACTATAAATTATAATTTATATTTTATAGAGTACGTACATTTATGTATTGTTTAAACATAAAAAATATTTTTGAACAATTGTAACATTTTACCTTCTTTAACTAGATCAAAAACTCTATCACCATCACTTGACACTGTAGTGTAATTTGATTCCATATCCTCTAAGCTTGCAAGTGTCATTCCCCCCTTTGTATTAACTTATGTATGTTCCCAAGATTTAACATATTTGCTAATTTCATTTTCACAAATCTCATTGGATTTTGTGTCCTCTATGCAAATTGAACAAAAACAACATGCATTCCTTGTATTAAACACATACACATTTTGGTAGGAGTTTGTTTTAATTGAATGCAATTTTCAAGTCCCATGTACTGTACTGGGTTAATATCAGATCGATGTATCTACATCTTTGATTCCAATATGCCAAAAATACCTGCATGGTTCAAGAATAATTTATTAAGAGTAATTGAATGTCAATATGTGTGTGTGTGTGTGTGTTAACTTGACAAATTATTGATAAATTGACCTTTCATACATGTACACCATGTATATACACACACATGTTCACATCCCTTGACGGATTATGTTCGCGGATTAGAGTTGCTTGGCACCATTGAACAACTTGATCAATAGATACAAATCGATCGACATAATGGTTCATATGATACCTTCGAAGTGCTTGTTTTACACATGCCCCTGGATCGTCATGCTCTCCTTTCCCATGACCAGTCTCTAAGAAATTCCAACAATGTTTAATGTTGGATTTCCTATGAAGACGACACAACCAATAGAATGATCATGAAGATTTGAATTGACTTGCACATCCATCTAACCATATCCAATGTTTATTGTATTCTATCCCACAGGATTTAAAGGAATCGTATTGTAAACCAAAACATTGGTATACATAATGAATATCATGTGTATGAGCATCACTTAAATATAAAATTGATATTCTTTAATGACATTACGATTCTCATTGGTTCTTTTTGTGTTATCAAAACTATGTTGAGAATGTCTAAATAGAATGTGGACAAGTATAGAGACTTGATCAGAATGATAATATTCACTATGTATTTCTCTTTGTGCAACGAATGTATAATTTTGTGCAAAATCAACTACTGAAAAAATCGTCCGAGGTGGAAAAAATTCACTAGATTGTTTGAGTTCTGGGTCTTTCCATCAAACTCTATGTGAATTCTTGGTGTGTTTATAAAAAAAAAAAAAATAATCAAACTTCTTCAAAAAATCTATCACGGATATCTTATCCTCTTGCAAATCAATCCTTTTTGGAAATAACATTTGAAGAATTTGGAGCAGTAACATTGATATATTCATATCTCTTCCAATTAACTGTTATATTGTACAAGGATTGATCATTCATATCAATATGATACTTGGAGTGAAATAAAGCTAGATTTCCAAAGTGATCGCATTTGTTTCCACCAACAAATTTGTTTTGGTAAAATAATCCATCACCTTCTCTTTCACATAGAACTTGGGATATAAAGGTAGAGATTGTGGAAGGAGGAGGTGAAATTTCCTAAAATGTTTTACCAAACTCAAGAAAAGTAATATAACTCAAATTCCACATGATAATGACAACAAGAAATGTCACAAACAATGATGGGTTTAACCTACCATCATTTTTGTTGCATAGATGTATTGATGGACATTTTAACTTGATTTTTCTTCTCTTTGAACATATTGAACAATTTTGTTTGTGTCATTTCCAATATATTTTTTTGATGCTCTTCATATTGTTTTCATGCTATTCTTCGTCGCAACACATCCCTTAAATTTGGTGAAACAAAAGAATGTTCCAACCAATATTTTTGGGCCATAATTTTATCATTTTTTGCAAGTCTCTCGTTGTAAGGATGTATACAAATAGTTGTCCAACAAGCAAGTTCATCATTTACATCTATTTGCAATATGAATTTTCTATGTTTGTACGGTGTTTTCTTTGAGGTTCCCATCACTTTTGCCATGTGTTGTGTCAAACAATCTTTTACATTGCTATATGAAACAATTGATGTTTGTATTACCGTTGGGCCTTGTAAACGACACATTTTAAGAAGCCATTTAACTATTTTCACTTTCTTTACCCTTTCATCCTCATTCCTTTTGTCACTCAGATTTCTGCATTTGTCCATTTCTACCCTATATAAGATTCACGTGATGGTTCATTTCCCATGTTGTGATTATTACTTAGGGTAGATATTGTGGTTTCCTAACTTGTGTAGTTTAGCAAATTTTACTACTGGAATTGTAATCTATGTGACCACTGGAATAGTAGGCATCTTTTGGTTCCTGTAGTACTACTCGAATACATGTAGTGATCTATTTCTAGACAATGAACTTTAGGCACGATTTATGAATAGATGCGGATGAATATCAAAATTCTAAAACATGGGTGTTGTGGAGAATGCCCTAAATTAGGTGACCAGTATGCATATTTTAAAAACATTAAATGGTTTGGGAGATATGGGCGGATCTTCAAGCTGTTGGTTGTGAAGTTTGATTATCTTCCTGATTCAAAGGTTTGTTTCAGCATGCTTGGACCCCATTCCCTAAAAAGTGGGTGTGGGGGGGCTTGCCTGATCCAGGTGGATATTGGTGGCCACCCGCCTATTCCACTTGGACCCCCACCATTGCTTCTTTCAGTTTTTCAGTTTCCACACAGTTTACTATTTTTAGCAGTTTTTTGGGTCCTGAACTTCCAGAGCCGTTTTGAGGCCTTAAACGACATTTTTTGGGAAAACGGGGATCAACATGGATCATATATCATTGTTTCTTACCCAAAAGTTGTAGTCCTCGGATAGATATTTCTAACGAGGTATAGAATCCATCAAACGGAGATCATATGCCAAAGTTACGTCCCCAGGAAGTTGATGTACCAACTTACCCAAACGGGGCCCATAGTCTTGGCGTTTCATCTCCTAGGGTTAGGTCTTTGGATGTTTAGGGTTTTCTATTGTTTCTCAATAATAATAAGCCTTCAAGCCTCATTGTAACACAGTTCAGAGGCTAGTATCCACCACATCTCTTCTCAGAGATAACTACCAGCGCCCTAGCTAGTTTATTTCCATTCTGCCTGTAAGCATATTTCAGTCATTTGTTATTAATGAAATGAAGTCTTATTTCCGCTGCATCTCTGTGTTTATGTGTATTTATGTATTTCATTGTGTTCCTACATAAATCCGGATCAGTGGTATCAGAGTGGTCTGCTCATTCTCAATCCTTCTTTGCATGTCCCCAACGAGATCGGGGTATAAGGAGTTGGGTCTCGATCTGGTTGAACCTTTGCAAGATCAGCCTCACAAACCCCGACGACCGCCCATGGGGGAAGAAAATAAATATGAGGGAGTAAGATATCCTATCAAAATGTTGCTCAAGGAGGCCCTCGAGAAACAAAGGAATGTGATGACAGACAACTTTGCTCAGATTCTTCAACGGATTCCGACTAGCGGCGCATCAACATCCAGAAGCCACTCTGGAGGCGCCACTCCTTTTAAGGTACAAGTAAACTTTGACGTTCCCATATTTGACGGCCAAAGAGATGCAGATGTCGTAGATAGATGGTCGAATCTTTTAGAAGGATACTTCTCGGTTCATGACTTTTCCGACCGAGAAAAGATTATTTTTGCACTCCTCAAAGCCACCCCCCATGTCAAGGACTGGTGGGAAACCTACTCGGAGAAAGAGGGTAAGGGAGAACCCTCTTTTTTCTCGGCCGCACCCACTTGGAATTCTTTCTGAGATGCCATCAAGGAACAATATTATCCCATGGGGAGCTATGAGGACAAATACATACAATGGACTACGTTGTGGTAGCAAAGGGACCAAGATGTGCATGAGATGACGAATATGTTTCATACCCTACACACAAAGTTGGGTATCAAAGATTCAGAGAAACATTTGTTGTTAAAGTACCACAGTTGTCTGCACAGATATATTCAGGAGGAAATGGAGTTCCTCAACATCTCCTCGCTTTGTGTGGCATACTGATATGCTGCCAAGATTGAGCAGAAGTTCAAACAGAAGAAGCAAGACTTTGGGTCTGCAAATCAGAAGCAAGGGAAAGGTACTCCCAAACCACATAACAAAGGACCAAACCAAGGTGGGGCAGACTAGGACAACCTGCCAAAGCCACAAACAAAGAAAAACACCACGAAGCCAAAAAAGGACACAGGGAAGTGGTGTGAGTTCCATAAGATCTCCACTCACAACACAAGTGAGTGTCGGGCCAAGCAGTCACTGGTAGCCGAGTTGAAGGCTTCTGAATTGGATGCATTTTTCGACTCTGAATCAGAACCCAACAAGGGGAATGACAGGGGGAAGCATATTATCGATGTGGAGCCCAATGCCACCATTGCCACCACGAAGATCCAGAAGGAGGAACCAGAAGATCCAGAGGAGGCAAAGCGTCTCTTCCATTCCAAGATGTGGGTAAAGGGTTCCCCATTGTAGTTCATTGTCGACAGCAGGAGCCAGAAGAACCTCATCTCGGTAGAGGTCATGAAACGGCTGGGCTTTCCAACCACAGCACACCCACAACCATACACCATCGGGTGGTTGCACCAAGGACGGGACCTCCGCGTCAATCAACAATGTCGCCTTCCCTACAGCATCAAGCCCTTCATGGATGAGGTATTATGTGACATTTCTCCTCTTGATGTTTCTGATGTATTATTAGGCCAACTATACCTATGGAAGCGACATGTTGTGTATGAGTCCAGGCCTCATGTTGTTATTATCACTTTGGACAATAAGTTGTACAGGATACCGGAGATAGCACCACCTACAACCATGTCTTTGGTTACTGCAAAAAAATGTAGTAAGCTCATTTCCAAAACCAGGAAATTTGTTTTCTTGATGATCCACCCTCAAGGAAAGAGGAAGACTGTGGCCATGACCTCCAAAAAAGGCCCTGCTACACGAAAACAACAGATGGATAAGGTCATGGAGGAGTACGAGGACATCTTCACCTCCCCTGCAGGGGTGCCTCTACACTGCCAGGTCAAGCACCCCATCGATCTGACCCCAAGTGCGTCATTTCCCAATGGACCCATATACCAGTGCTCTATCCTGGAGAATGACAAAATCAAGAGGCAGATTCAAGAGCTATTGCAGAAAGGTCACATCCGGCCAAGTTCATCACCCTGTGGGAGCCTGATCGTATTGGTGCAGAACAAGGATGGGACTTGGAGACTTTGCATTGACTATCGGGCACTGAACAAGATCAATGTCCGGAATAGTTACCCGATCCCACGGATTGATGACCTTCTGGACCAACTCAAGGGGGCAAAATATTTCAGCAAGATCGACTTGAAGTCTGGGTATCACCAGGTACCAATCAAACCTTTTAATGTGTGTAAGACTGCATTCAAATCCAAGGAGGGCCTTTTCGAATGGTTGTTCATGCCTTTCGGGTTGATGAATGCCCCTGCAACCTTCATGAGGCTAATGGATGACATCCTGCAGCCATTCACCAACTCATTTGTAGTGGTGTACTTGGATGACATTTTGATCCTCAGCCAGACTTGGGAAGAGCACCTCCACCACATCCGACGGGTCCTCCAAACACTGCGGCAACACAAGTTGTGTGCCAATTTGGAGAAATGCACTTTTGGCATAACCTAGGTTCAGTATATGGGATACATTATTGATGAGCAGGGGGTGCATGTGGATCCAGCAAAGATCCAAGTCATTCGGGATTGGCCAGCCCCAACCACCCTAACAGAGATCTGCATCTTTTTAGGTCTTGCCAATTTCTACCGCAGGTTTGTGTTGGGATTCTCTCATATCACTTAGCCCTTGAGTCAAGTCACCAAGGGAGGATCTAAAGAAAAATTGTTTTGGCCTGAATCTCAACAGAAGGCATTCAGGGATTTGAAGCATCGCCTCTGCTCTGCACCAGTGCTCACATTACCAGAATTGCAACAACCATTTGAGATCGAGACAGATGCCTCTGACTGTGCTATTGGGGCAGTCCTTACTCAACATGGGCATCCAGTGGCATATCACAGTGAGACACTTTCTGACACAGTCCGGAAGTATCCCACTTATGACAAATAAATGTATTCCATTGTGCAGGCTTGTCAGCAATGGAAGCATTACATTTTGGGAAAGGAAATGGTCATCCACACATACCACCGACCCCTGTAGTTCATACAGACACAAGGGAAGTTGTAGAACGATCGCCATCAGAAGTGGTCCACATACCTGCAACAGTTTCATCTGAACATTAAGTACAAAAAAGGCAGCACCAATAATGTTGCAGACTGCCTCAGTCGACCACCCATCGTGGCACTAACCACTGTGCTCAACTCTTGTGGGCATGAGACTTTTTATTGGCCACTTCTCTACACAAGTGATCCAGAATTCAGCCACACATACAATACACTCTTGGAGGGTAAGCAAGTTCCCAATTTTCACCTCCAGGACTATCTTCTTTGTCACCTGGGACACTTTTGTGTTCCTTCAAGTGAGCGTGTGAAGATGATTTGGGAGGCGCACTACAGTCGGGTCATTGGGCATTTCGGGGTCGAGAAAACCATGGCAGTACTGCAAAAGTATTTCTATTGGTCGAACCTTCGACAAGATGTCGGGAAGTACATCAAGTCCTGCACTACTTGCGCCATTGCCAAACTGACCATCAAGAAGAAAAGCCTCTATACTATGCTTCCTACCCCCAATCGACCTTGGGAATCCATCTCTATGGATTACATGTCAGGCCTTCCTTCTACTAAGCATGGCAATGACTGTGTTTTTGTGGTCGTCGACCGATTCTCGAAGATGTCCATTATGATGGCTTGCAAGAAGAATATCACAGTAGAATCCGCTGCTAAACTCTTCTTTGAACGAGTGTGGGTACACTTTGGGATCCCACAGTCTATCATCTCAGATCGGGACAGTAGGTTCCTCGGTACATTTTGGTCCAACCTCTAGTCGATGTTGGACACCAAGCTCACCAAGTCCACAGCTTTCCATCTGCAAATTGATGGCCAGACAGAGGTCGTCAACCAAATGATCATACACATTATGTGCATGTACAATTCAAAGAATCCACACACATGGGATGAGAACCTCCCCTATGTACAACATAGCTACAACCAGGCTCTCCATAGCTCAGCCAGCCATAGCCCCTTTCAAGTGGGCTTGGGATTCCAGCCACTATGTCCCATTGACATAGCCATGCCATTTGTGGCTACTCAGGAAGATTTAGCTCATGTCCAGTCTGAAGCGGATAAGGAAAACAACTTCATTGAGCAAATTCAACACATCTGCCAACAGGTTCATGACATCTTGGACAGAGCCAATGCTAAGTACAAGCAGTGACATGATCAACATCGAGTGCCACACAACTTCCAGGTGGGCGACAAAGTGTGGCTGCATTTGCAAAAGGAGCGCCTCGTTGGACCCCATCGAAAGCTTCGTCCACTCCAATATGGGTCGTACACCCTCACCAAGGTTGTAGGGGAAAACTCCTTTGAGCTCAAAATTCCACCATTCCTTGGTCTGGACCCAGTGTTCAATGTGGACCACCTTCAGCCCTACTTTCCACCTCTACTAGACACATCCGACATGGCAGAACAATTCACACCAACAGAGTTAAATCCAGACTGCATGGAACAAGCCAAAACTGATCAGATCATGGATACATAGATCAAGCACACCTGAAAACAAAGGATACTGTTATATCAAGTTGTCAAAGCAGGCCAACTCCTTCACCAAGGCAAATGGCTCACCAGGGACCAAGTTCAGCAGAAGTTTCCTCATCTCATGGACGAACTCAACGCAATGGGGACCATTGCTTCCTAAGGGGGGAGGAATGATCCAAGTGGATATTGGTGGCCACCTGCCTATTCCACTTGGACCCCCACCATTGCTTCTTTCAGTTTTTCAGTTTCCGCACAGTTTACTATTTTTAGCAGTTTTTCGGGTCCTGAACTTCCAGAACCGTTTTGAGGCCTTAAACGATGTTTTTTGGGAAAACAGGGAGCAACATGTATTGAATATCAATGTTTCTCACCCAAAAGTTGTAGTCCTCAGATATATCTTTCTAACGAGGTATAGAACGTGTCAAACGGAGATCGTATGCCAAAGTTACGTCCCCGGGAAGTTGATGTACCAACTTACCCAAACGGGGCCCATAGTCTTGGTGTTTCATCTCCTAGGGTTAGGTCTTTGGATGTTTAGGGTTTTCCATTGTTTCTCAATAATAATAGGCCTTCGAGCCTCATTGTAACATAGTTCAGAGGCCAGTAGCCACCACATCTCTTCTCAGAGATAAGCTACCAGCCCCTAGCTAGTTTAATTCCATTCTGTCTGTAAGCATATTTCAATCATTTGTTATTAATGAAATGAAGTCTTATTTCCGCTGCATCTCTGTGTTTATGTGTATTTCTGTATTTCATTGTGTTCCTACATAAATCCGGATCATTTCCCCCCAAAAATATTCCCAGGGGGGTCTAGGGGGGTCCAGGGGGGGCAGCGACAATGTTTTAGCCCCCCTGGTGGGGGATTCATGGGTAGCACCCCTGAAGCGAATTTTTGGGGAAAATTGCCTTGTAAAATATTGTAATTTTGTAGTTAATCTAGACCATTCATTATAAGGTCGCAGATCTGACAGTAGAAGTTATTTTAGGGATTTTTTTCCCTAGAAGGAAACCATGTTTTATGAGGGAATTGTATTGTGGTTGTGTATGTGTGTGAATATTGTATTCTGAGAGAGGGGATTGTGAGAGGAAGAAGAGGAAGTTACAGTGGGTGCGTTGTAGGTTGTATCCCTTCATTTTGTTGGATAATAAAAAGGAAGGACCTGTCAATTTCTCTGGTGTATGTAGCCCACATTAGGTGAACCACGTATATATGTGTCTCTATTGTATTGTGTATCTTCTGTGTTTTATTTCCACATTTGTTTTTTTTTATTTCTCCGCGATCCTATTTTTCTAACACGGGGATTTTCCAAGAAATTGTGTAGCATCTGAATTTCTGCAGTTACGGCTCTTGTGAATGAATTTGGGAAATGTGGTTTTGTCAAATATTATATTTTCAACTTCTGAACTATTCAAACATATCCAACAACCATTAAGTAACCTCTATTTCGTTAATTGAGTTTGTGATGGTTGTATATCCATGTATTTGGGATCTAGTCTCACTTTGTTGTAACCATTCCTTTCAATGAGATGTAAGCTACATGTATAAAGGTGAGGATCAATGTAATCGAGCGAGGCGAAAAGAAGGATAATTGTAATATTTGGAGAATTCTGAATAAAGAACTTGTTGCAGATCAAAATCTCTCCATTGTAGTATTTCTTGGCGGTGTATAAAAAAGGGAGGCTGATTTGGGATTGGGGTGACCCTATTACCAATATTTAATCGGTTCTATGCCACTCCATTAAAGGTCAAATTTAAGATCATTTTTATGGAACTTTATTGCATTAGGTGAAATTGAAGTGATTACAAATACTTGAATCCAAATTAAAATATAACTTGGTGAAGAAGCTTATTAAATCCCATACGTCATTACTTAATGCATCCAACAACTTAACTGTGGAAATAAGGAAGCATAAGAAAACATGAGATTAAAGAACAACACGTGATAAGAGATCACCATTGTTAACAGAGTTCAGTAATATGGATACGTCTCTAGATCCATTGGAATACGAATCGCTTCATTGCTTCTCCCATTGCAAGGTCGATTCACCTTTACAGAAAAGGACTACATCTTCTCCCAAATGAAGGAGCAACAAGGCTCTCCCAATGTATGGGCTCACATACTCTCCCAATAAGGGGCTCAACTCTCCCAATTAAGGGGCTTACAAATTAAAAGCATGATCTCTTGACTCTCTCCAAAAGGGCCTCCAAAAATCTCCTTTAAATCTCTCCCAATAAATGGGTTTAAATAATTTTTCCTAGCCTCATAATCCAAAAGAAAATATCCATGAATTTAGGATCTAGTACCTACCCAAGGACAAAAATGGGAAACACCCTTAACTTCCTCCTTGATACTAGGAATCCACTTGTAATAAAGTGAGGAAGAGTCTAAGCCAACTCATGAGACCCTTAACTTCCTCCTTAAGACTAGGAAACTAATTTTCTCTTAAAATCAAAAAACAAATTTGTGAGTTGGATTCTCACATAAAACCAATTTCCCATTTTTACAAATAATACGTGAGATTTCCACTCACTCCAAGTATTTCTCTTTTTTTCCCTTAAAATTAGGAAACTAATTTGTGAGTTGGATTCTCACAAATAATTTCCCATTTTTACAATTAAATGAATAATACGTGAGGTTTTCCAACTCACTTCAAGTATTAATAAGTTATTACAATTGAATCATTCATTATTAATTAATTATTCTTTGCCACTTATCACTAATTAGCATTTTAATTAGCAAAGTTAATGATTTTTTTACATGGTGTTCAAAGTTAATGATTTCTTGTGTGGAGATCCTCCTGGATCAGATATACCTCCCCAAAAAAAGAACTTTTGGTCTTCCAAAAGTATTGAGAGAAACTTGAATCTCTCCAAGAATATTTCAGGAAGAGTCTTACACTCCACGATGCACTTCCTGCTCCTCGATCTACATAATAAGTCTCTAAAAGCCGCACCCTTCTTCTCCTTCACCTTTGTACTTCATAATGAGGATTTCGATGCTGGCACTTGAATCCATAAAAATCTATAGCTAACAATGCATAATCATGTTTTCAACGCAATACCATACTTGTTAGAGTTTATAAAACACTCATGGACAAGTTTACAATGATTTCCCAAAATAGGCCTTAGACAAAACAATGCCTCTCACTCAAAAGTGGTTACAAGACCCATTACAATGTTTACGCATAAGACAAATTCCTCTCACTCAACATTTGTTACAAGATGAAGGGATTGGTTTCTCTTAAGCATGTGGCAATGTCTCTCTTTATAGAGAGATGATCTCCTTTGACAACACAATGGGCTATGTTCTCACAACAAGTGGCAATGATACGATCTCCTTTGAAAATACAAAGGGCTCAGTTCTCACAAGAAGTGGCAATGTATCTCTCACAAAGATGAACATAAAATGAACTCTCTCACATCCAGTGACAACAATCCTCTTTGAATCTGTTGCTCAGACTCAAGCATAATCATCATCATCATATTTGTCTCACAATTATGAGACTTTCGACTGTAAGGTTGGCCACTTTATGACGAAGTTCCAAAGTAGCTTCACTAGCACTACATTTCCTCGGTTTGTGTGCAAAGGATAATATGATGAGTTTCCTTCAAAATATAATGTCGTGTTGCCTTGTTGGAGCACTCAATGCTCACTGAAATATGTAGCATGCATACATCTTTTGCAAAATTTCATAAAGAAATAAATCCATAAAAACATAACGATTACATTTGGGTTTCATGCCATACACCTAATGATTGGTTGCTCGAATAAAAAAATGGATATAGCCATTGCGATCACGGCATGAAATCGTGCAATAATGATTGTCTCTACATCAAATTATGACACTACTCATCTCAGACCTTCCTAGGCTCTTTGCCTTGTAAAGTGTTCCAAATCATTAATGGAAAACTTGGGCTTCTTCCATAGCCCTCACATTATGTTGCTCCAATCACAAAAGGATAACTCCATTGGATTCCTTGTGAAAATTTGTGCAAAAATAATTATTCCTTCATCCAATTTCGTCACTGTGACTTCTCAACCCCCCTAGGATTTTTGCCTCAATTTGTGTGCCAACCAGGGTGTACCTTTTGCAATAAATTCACCTACACCATATCACCTTACTACCATGTGGTGCCCATACAACTTCCATGTGGAAAATTTTTACTGTTCCAATTGGACTCTTAAAGTGCCAAAAATGCTTGACACGTGGCAACATGTGTTGCTGCCACATCAACATGTTGACGTCGGCATCTGCCACTGGATCACCATGTCATCGTATTGTCTATTGATTTTTCACCCATGTCACCTACCATTGTGCCGCCACATCATCGTACAGTATGCTGACTAGATGTGGAGTTTCCACGTCACTGCCTGCGTCACTTTACAGACTGCCAACTGTGTTGCCACATCGGATGATAACGTCATCTTCCCTGTTGTACTGCCACGTCAGTGTGCGATTTTCCAACTTGGATGTCATGTCACTATATGGTCTACCGCATCATCATATGGTCTAACAATTGGGATTACACATCCCTGTATGGTATGTCACGTCAACATATGACCTACCAACTGGGATGCCATGTCAACATGACACATGGCCAAAAATGGTTGGTCCAATTGGGTGCCAAATCACCCAGAAATGAGTGACATGTGGAAACCTCTCAGCATTCCACGTCACCTGCTAACATCAGTAGGACAATGTCCTCCTCTATGTCTTCCAACTCAGCATGTTGACGTCAGTACTGTATGGATTTCGCTAGGATCGCCTATTTTTTTAAAACTTCAAATGGCCACATCTTTTGAATTTTGACTATGTTTGATGATTCATTTACACCATCGAAAACATCTAGTCGATCTCTTTGATCTAGTGTGTTTTCATCGAATTTATGGAAATTTTACTTTTGAGCTATTTTTTATCCCCATGGCTCAATTACTCAAAATAGGCATCCCTTATCAACTAACTCAAATATTTTATTCATCCTTTCAGACATCAAGATGAATATATCCTCCTTTTGAGTTGTTTCTTTTCCAGTAGCTAATATTCTTCCTGTAGGTGGCTTCCTTCATGAGTTTCTTTGTTGGCTTTATCATTCTTCTTTGGATGAAACTCTATATGGAGTGTCCAACATGTGGCTTCCTTATGTCCACCCTTGTTTCAATGGGTGTAATGGTTCTTCTTGATCCATTTTGTCATGCCCTTCTTTTTCTCCTAACGTGGAGAAAGGTCTACATGTCATGGCTTCTTCCTGGTTGTCATAACCTTCCTGTAAAAATCCATTCTTTTCCAACACCTGGAAACAACATGGTTATTCATACCACAAAACATACATGGATTTATATGCCTTATACTTTGATGATCATTGCCAATTTCCTTATAATCAAAAGGAACGTTTGGATAATGAGACTTTTCATACCTTGCTTGGTTGTCTCTGGTGTTGGTCTGGCAAGGAGAACTGGCCTTAGTTCTTTCCTCGAACTTCTTACCTCCCTTTGGAGATGACTCATAATCATGATCATTGGAATGGGATGATGTGCTCTCATCCTACACTGATTCGTCACTTGATGGCTCTCTTGCTTCTGTTTTTTACAATTTCCTTTCATCGGTGGTTTTGGAGTTTCTCTCATCGATGGTGTTGTAGAATGCTCCATCTTCCTCTCTGAAATAGCCCAATATTTCATATTGAGGTAATTCCACCACTTGGATGGGCTTCACAATTCCTTGGCCATTAGCTCCAAGGCCTCTTCCTTTGTACCTCATATTCATCATTAGCTTCAATCCAATGCATGTAGTGTGCTTTTCAAAAGCACCAAAATCATCATCATAATGAGAAGAACATGAAACTCAAGAATGATTTGTTACCTCATTTATCAATTTTGGATCAGGTCTGGGGGATGTATTTTCTAAGCATTCATCACTTTGCAACTTTTTCAAAGCCTCTTATATGGCTTGTAATTGAAGTCACAATAGTTTATTCTCTTCTTATGCATCTCGAAACATCTTCTTCAACTTAGCATTCTTCGCTTGAATGCTTTGGTTGATTTCTTATATCTCATTGAGCCATGTCTGCTTTGGTGTCTTTTCCATCTTTCCTTCAACACCTGCAATACTTGTCAATCATTCTCTGATACCACTTGATCTGGGACTGGGGTGAGCCTGTTACCAATCTTTAATCGGTTTTATGCCACTCCATTAAAGTTCATATTTAAGATCATTTTTATTGAACTTGATTGCATTAGGTGAAATTGAAGTGATTAGAAATAATTGAATCCAAATTTAAATATAACTTGGTGAAGAAGCTTATTAAATCCCATGTGTCATTACTTAATGCATCCAACGACTTAACTGCAAAAATAAGGAAGCATGAGAAAACATGAGATGAAAGAAAAACACATGACAAGAGATCACCATTGTTAACGAAGTTCACCAGTATGGCTATGTCTCTGGATCAGCTTGAATACGAATCGCTTCATTGCTTCTCCCAATGCGAGATTGATTCACCTTTACATAAAATGGCTACATCTTCTCCCAAATGAAGGGAAAACAAGGATCTCCCAATGTAGGGGCTCACATACTCTCTGAATAAGGGGATCAACTCTCCCAATTAAGGGGATTACAAATTAAAATATTGATCTCTTGATTCTCTCCAAAAGGGCCTCCAAAAATATCCTTTCAATCTCTCCCAATAAATGGGTTTAAATAATTTTTCCTAGCTCCATAATCCAAAATATGAGATCCATGAATTTAGGATCTAGTACCTATCCAAGGACAAAAATGAGAAAGAACCTTAACTTCCTCCTTGAGACTAGGAATCCACTTGTAATAAAGTGAGGAAGAGTCCAAACCAACTCATGAGACCCTTAACTTCCTCCTTAAGACTAGGAAACTAATTTCCTCTTAAAATTAGGAAACAAATTTGTGAGTTGGATTCTCACATAAAACCAATTTCCCATTTTCACAAATAATACGAGGGATTTCCACTCACTCCAAGTATTCCTCCTTTTTCCCCTTAAAATTAGGAAACTAATTTGTGAGTTGGATTCTCACAAATGATTTCTCGTTTTTACAATGAAATGAATAATATGTAAGATTTTCCAAGTCACTTCAAGTATTAATCATTTATTACAATTGAATCATTCATGATTAATTAATTATTCTTTGCCATTTATCATCAATTAGCATTTTAATGAATTTTTTTCCATGGTGTGCAAAATTAATGATTTCTTTTGTTGAGATCGTCCTGGATCAGAGGCAATCCCCTGATCAAGCCTTCCTCCCTCTGGTATATGTTTCCCAATAGTTTCCTTTTTGTTGTGTGAGTTTACTCAATTCATGCAGTTTTAGTTATGTGTTATGGTTTCATAAATTGATTCAAGTATTGTTATGATTATTGTAATGTGTGATCCACACTAATTCTTGTCAGCAACAAAGTCATGCTTTAACATTAGTAATGACTTGGTGATTCTATGATTAGTATATTTGCATTTCCTTTTTTATGCAATTTATGAACATCAATGTTACTACTCAATGATTTCTCATGGTTTAAAAAGAGGTGTGACTACATGTATCAATTCTAGTTTTGTTGTAGGTTGTTTATTAAGTTCATGAGAAATATTGAGATTGTTCTACATATACTTTGTTGAGCACTTCATAAGTTTAGTGATCCAGGTTAAGAATTCATGTATCAAATTATTGGATTATAATTTGACCCAAAATTACTCTATGTGCAACGAGTTGACAAGGCATGCTCAAGGTTTGGAAGGAGGAGGAAGGAGTAATAGCAAGCTAGGGTTCTAACAGTCGTGGCCATAGCAAAGTATGACATGAGCACCAAAAGGGAGGGTAAGGGTACCCCGTCATACAAACAGGTAGTGGTAAACAGAGGGAAATGGCCAAGGAGCGTATTTTCAAGGCACCAATGAAAGGCACCTCGGGTTCAGACCCAGAAAAAGGTCGGGAAAGGAACCAGGGAAAAAATGAGAGCATGGAAGAGGAAGCCAAGGAAACCCAGAGATAAATGCTACACAAAACAAAGACCAACCCGACAGAAGGAAACAACCCATGCAAACCCAAAACAACAATGATACCCAAGGTGGTACTGGAGGATCAGCAGACGCAACTCTACAGAGATCAGATGAAGGCGCATGCGCTAATATGCAAGTTTATGGGCTTATGGCCCATAGAAAGAATTTTGTGCAACTAGATTAAATACCATTGGAAGCCAAATGGGGAATTGGAGTTCCATCTGGGCTCAAAAGGCTTCTTCACTGCAGTCTTCATAAACTTGGAGGATAGGGATAGAATCTTTGAAGGAGGTTCATACTTCCATGTATCAACAGGACTATACATGTAGCCATGGAAGGAAAAAATTTCCCCCGAAAAAGAAACCTTCAAAAAGGTGTCAGTTTGGCTAAGACTCTACTCCCTACCTTTAGATTATTGGTTTCCCTCAACTTCGAAGCAATCGTGAACAAACTGGGGAAATATATAAAGACAATAGAAGCCACCCTGAGAGGGCGATATACTTCTTACGTGGATGTGTCGGGAGCACTCCCAGAAGCCATCAGTCTCGAATTTAGAGATGAGGAATGGATCCAAAACATCGATTACGAACATATCCCTTTCAGATGCAGAAAATTTCATGAACATGGTCACCTGATCAGGGAATGCCCTCTTAATAAAAAGAAAGAAATGGAAAACCCCAAACCACAGCAGGATGAGGAAGGGTTTGGAAAACCAAACCCCAGAAGCAGAGCCAAATGGAAGTAGAGAAAATCCTCAGCGGGGAATAACTCGGAGGTTTGGAACAAAGTAGAAGGATAGGACAGATCCAATAAAGAAGCAAAATATGATCAGGATACGACTATATCTCAGGAAGTCAGAGAACAAATGACAAACGAGATCACCGACCGGCCAAGAAATCAGAAGGGACAAGGAAGTTGCGCAACCTCGATGGAGGGAGGAATCAAAGATGACAACACCCCCATACAAGAAGCAGATTGAGACATGGAAATGACCCCAATCTAAGTAGGTACCGAAGATCCTGAACTCAGAGACCTTGTGGAAAGGGAAGGGATATATCTCATGAACATACTAGAGCAATGGAAAAAATAGGGAGTAGACAATGTACCAACAAAGCAACTTGTTCGCATCTAGTACCTGTTCCTCCAAAGGGAGGAAGCTAAAGTTTGAGGCCAAAAGCATACACATGGGGAGATTAGACACCTAGGAGTTAAATCCAGAGAGGGACAACCACAACTATCACCCAAGTAGACGCGGAGGAAAAAAGGAAGAAAATCAAATAGTGTAGCCCTGCAGAAGCTCAGAGTGTTACTGATAAACTCAGGTAAGATCAAGAAACTCTTCCCTAACTCCCCCCCACATGTTTAAAATGAAGGTCATAACCTGGAATATAAGATGTGTAAAAAGCACAAGAAAGCAACGAATCCTTAGAAATAGACTAAAACAAGAACAATCGGATCTTTGTTTTATTCAAGAAACAAAGTGTAACATAGACAAAATGGACACAATCAGTCAACAACATTGGCGCAAGTACAAAATGATGGCTATTGGAGGCCACCAAATGGGAGGGGGAATCCTTACCCCATGGAACCCATAATTACTAATCCTAATAGCAGCTAAAGCAACCAAGCACACCCTTACTATCCGCATGCAAATCATTGGGAACATAGAGGTGCTTTTATGCACTAATGTGTATGGACCTCAGGTGTCAAAAGAAAGGAAAGGAATGATTAGAGACCTAGAAGAGCTTAAAACCGGATCCAACAACCTCCAATGGATCCTAGCAGGGGACTTCAATATCATCACATCACTTGTGGAGAAAAAAGGAGGTATAAGACGTTTGGATAGAGATGCAGAGGAACTCAAATTTCATCGACACAGTGGAGATGGTAGATTTTAAAACTAGTAACAGCCAGTTCACCTGGAACAATAAATGAATGAACCAACATCATGTAGCAACAAGACTCGATAGATTCCTAGTGTCAGATTCAATCATAATGCAGGGGATGACCTTATATTGCAATATCCTCCCCCGGGGGGGATCTGATCACTGGCTTGTACAACTGAAAGTAGGCTTCCAGACCACACCAAAAAATAGGCCTTTCAGATTTGAGAAATTATGGATTGAACACCCGACTTTCCAAGAAAGAATAAAATAATGGTGGCGTGAGGAGAAACCAGAGAAAGGGATAATGATGTTCAAACTCTATATAAAACTAAAACACAACAAATAGAGGCTCAAGGAGTGGAACAAGGACACTTTTGGGAATATAAACCAAGAGAAGAACAATATTGAAGAAAAAATGAAAACACTCCAAGAAAACTGCATCTCGGAGGGCTACACAGAGGAATGGAAAAAGAAAGAGATCCAGCTGACCCAGAAATGGGAACAATGATGTCAGCAAGAATAAACTCTTTCGAGACAAAAGTCTCAGATTAGATGGCTAAAGGAAGGAGAATGGAACACCAAGTTTTTCCATAGAACAACCATGGCCAGAAGAGCCCATAACAAAATCCTGAAGATCGGGGACCAGGATGGAATAGAGAGAGAGTCACATAAGGACATCGAAATAGCTCTGGTAAACCACTTCCATGGGATATCCCAGGATCCCAACTAAGACAGAACGAAGGCCATACAAAGGAAAGCACAACATATCTCGCAACTAGTCACTGAAGAATAAAATAACAACCTGAACAAGCCCATTCCGGAGGAGAAAATCGACCAAGCACTCCAGGAAATGCCCAATGGGAAATCCCCAGGCCCAGATGGCTTCACAGTGGAGTTCTTCAAAGCCTGCTGGGAAGTTGTCAAACATGGTGTGTATAGAGTATTTTAAGACTCTAGAAGGTCAGCCTCCATTCTCAAAGCACTAAATGCTACAATGATTACACTTATCCCAAAAGAAAATGAAGCCAAAACCCCTAACATGTACCGACCTATAGCGCTGTGCAATGTGGTGTATAAGATAATCTCCAAAGTCATAGAAAATAGATTGAAACCTCTCCTACCCACACTGGTATCACAAGAACAGGAAGGTTTCGTGGAAGGTAGACAAATAATGGATAATATCATCCATGCCCACGAACTTATCCACACCCTGAAGCTTCAGAAACGAGGGGGAATGATAATACATCTGGACCTAGAAAAAGCTTATGAAAAAATTAGCTGGCATTATATGGTCAAGACACTGGAAGCCTTCGGTTTCACCCAACACTGGATCAATTGGATAGTCAGCCTAGTTTCTACAACAAGATACTCGCTCCTAGTAAATGGAGCCCCTGCCAAACCATTCTGGCCCACTAGAGGCATCAGACAAGGAGACCAGTTGTCCCCCTTCCTTTTCATTTTAATGATGGAAGGTCTTAGTCGAAGCATCAAAAGTGTAACCGCAACAGGGGAAATAATAGGGATCAAACCCTTTGCAAATTTTCCTACCTCCACACACCAACAATTCGTAGATGACACCATAATTCATGGCATACCCACGGTCAAGGAAGCGAAAGCCTACAAGAGAATCCTCAATGAGTTTGGGGAAGCATTAGGAGCAGAGATAAACCAGTCTAAATCTATGATATTTTTCTTTAATACCAACCCCACAATCCAGAGAAATCTGGCCAACATTTTAGGCTTTGACCACAAAACGCTCCCAACCAAATACTTGGGCATCCCCCTGATAGATAAAGCTTACAAAATGTCCACTTGAGAAGGAGTAATCAACAAGCTACAAGATTGGATCAAAAATTGGACGTACAGATCCCTCAACCTAGCTGGAAGACTCATCTTAACCAAGCCATTGCTGCAAGCTATTCCAACCTTTATGATGTCAGTTTTCCCAACCCCTAAGGGGATAATACAAAAAATAAGAACAATACAAAGAGATTTCCTATGGAAAGGAGTGGAAACAAAGAAAAAATGGGCACTGGTGGCTTGGGAGAAGGTTTGTAAACCAAAAAACAAAGGATGCATGGGGTTACATGACCCGCAAGTGACCAATGATGCCTATGGGGAGAAACTCTGGTGGCATTGGGTTAAATAAACTATGAGGCCATGGGTAAACCTGTGGAAGGAAAAATATTCCCCAGACATGTGCGACCAGGACAAAATCCGCTTCAGAGGCACCAGGGAAGGGTCTGCCATCTAGAACCTAGCATGGTGCAACAAGGACTGGATCCAAACACATATCTTTTGGGAATTCGGAAATGGCAGAACCGCCAGATTCTAGGAGGATGCCTGGCAACGGGAACCTAGATTGGAAGAAACGGGGAGGGAGGAACTCCAATAGGAAATGCTTGTGCAAGGAAAAACTAGAGTCTACCATTATTGGAAGCAAGAAACAGATCGCAACAAATGGAGAATCTGGAACACTCTCACCCCACAGAATAGAGACCAAACCACAACAAAAGTACAAGAGGTGGAGGAGGAATGGGGGAAACGAAAAATTATAGTTGTGGACGGAATGGACCAGCTAAGATGGGGGCAAAAAGATGACAGGGAATTCAACCTCAAAGAAGTCCGCCACTACATAGCGGACCAGGACCAAGAAGACCCGACGCAACATTGGGATAAGCTCTGGAACAGCCCCTAGTGGCCAAAAATAAAAATCTTCCAATGGCTAATACTCCACAACCGAATCTTATCCTGGGAAAACTTCAAGAAGCGAGGCTTCATAGGACCTTCCAGATGTCACCTATATGAAGAAAAAGAGGAAACAATGAACCATCTCCTGGATGAATGTACCCTCAAAGAAGAAGTCTAGGACTGGATGGCAGGCATCTTTCGACAATCTAACCGGATTAGAGGGAATATATCTGCAACTATAAACACATGGAAAGAGAAATACAATGATAATGAAGAGGTGAATATTTGTTGGATCCTCATCCCCGGAATGATCAGATGGGCAATCTGGAAGGAAAGAAACTAGCGCATCTTCAGGAACCAAAGATGGACGGCATAAAACATTAAGGAAACAATCATCTCCATGACAAGAGAAATGGTACAAAGCCACAACTGCCAACCAAGCAGAGCGCAACTCACATCCCATGACCTCTGAATTCTAGAGGCCTTTAAACTAAAGGATGGACGCAACCACAATCAGGAAAGACGTCCAGTGCAACTCCAAGTAGGTGAGCACAACTAGAAACTTCCACCAAAGGGCTCCCTCAAGCTGAATTTTGATGGTGCTTCGAAAGGTAACCTAGGACGGATAGGACTAGGAGGAGTAATCAGGGACAGTCAAGGAAATATCATCCAACTGTATATTGGGAGTCTGGGGAAGTCAACCAACAATGTCGCAAAATTTGGAGCCCTGGAGACCAGCCTCGAGATTCTACACTGGGAAGTGATAACCAATGTTATAGTGGAAGGTGATTCCATGTTGGTAATCAACATAGTAAGGAGACTCAAAAACGGTACTAGAGTGGGAAAAATCCAGAGGCACTTGCGCTTGGCTCATTCCTTGCAAAAAATTCGGGAGCACTTGTAGGCAGGGATCGCAGTATAGTTGCGCTGGGTACGAAGGTCAGCAATGGCCTAGCGGATAGAATAGCTATCAAAGCTGCATACGTAGTTGGACCAGAACTGGACACAATATGGAGTAACATCCCGAGTGGTTAGTTCCGAACTGACTTCATCCAACTAGTGGTAAAGGAATATGATGGCAGCCAAAGTACAGATGACTACATTGAGGATGGAGATGCAGAAATAATTGAAAGGCACGTAGGATCCAGTTAGAATATGAGAGGCCACCATTTAAACACAAATTCCAATGTAGATCCAGGTCACACCACAGGAGGAGATATTACACCACGACCCTATCACTAGAAAGGAGTACAGGGAATGCTTGTGGGAAAGAAGGAGGGATATCCAGCAGGAGGAAAAGGAAGAAGAACAAAACAGTTGGTCATGGACAGGTATGGGTACACCTCACCCACACACAAATACGAGGGAGGGAAATGATTGGAGTATAGTGTGCAAGGCAGGGGATTGGTGTAGGGATGATGATAGGGTTCCCAAGAGCACACACTCCAATTCAATGTGATAGGACCAGGAAGGACACCTCTACGGGAGACCAATGATTACCAAGATAAGCCCGCAGCCGGGGAAACCCCATAAAGGAAGCACCATCAGGGGAAACCATAGATCGGTAAGAAGCAATTACAGAGGCCAAACTATGCACCAGGAAGGGGTGAATAGAAACAAAGGATGAATTCAATACAAGAACCACCAAAATCCAATAGAGATGGCAAGAATGAAGAATACCTAGAGCAAGAGGGGCCCCCAGGGGGAGTCTCTTCCAACAACCACCCAGAAGATCACAAGGATGGAGCAGGTGGCCAGAGAGGCCAAGGGTACTTTTCTCACGTAGGTCGACCCCAAGGGCAAAGCGGTTATAGACAGGTGGCAAAGAGAATTCAATAACAAGCGCCAAGGAAAGGACTGGGCGGAACTCATCCAGGAAGTCGATGGGATAAGGGACCCAGGGACCACACAACCCAAAAAAACCCTCTACCACAAAACGGTAGAAGAGGCCTGGTGCACTAAAATGTTGATAGGCAAGTTGAAATTTGATAGTAAAGAGACCAGTAGGGAGGCAATCCGGGGCCACAAGAAGGATCTCACAGAAATCATGAACCGCCTTAGTAACCTGGAGGCTAGTGCAAGAAGAATAGAAGAGGACCGGAGGAGCCAAAGCAAAAAACTAGAGCGATTGGCAGGGAAATTTCAAATCTACCTCCGCTATGTCCACCATATGGATATCACTCCTGCAGACCAATGCGAAACACCAACCTGCATCAGAAGGACGTGCATGGTGGAGCAAAGGGAGGAGAATGCAGCAAAAAAGGAAGGAGATGAAAGTCAGTCCATCCTCTTGGACTAGTGCAGTACCAACCACATGTTATTTTTCTCTACGTTCTGTTATATGTTAATGATTATGTTATGTTATGGTATATTTTCTTCAAACTGCCTTAAGGGGACAGGGTCGGTTCCCCAGGGTGGTGGCCCAACTCTCCCACTCATGTAGATAGTGCAACTTTGGGATCCCTGATCTGGTTTCCTTTTTGGAAAATCAGGGGATCCCCCTTTTTTTGCCTTTGTATTATAAGTTCTCAGTAATATAGAATCTCAACTCATTTACAAAAAAAAAAAATTACTCTATGTGCAACACTGACATCTTTTTTCTAGACTTTCCAAAATATTTTAATGCATCTGCTATATTTTCCAAGATACTTTGTTTCACCTTTCTATCTTTTGTCATTTTTTGAATACCCAATAATTATGTAGCTTATTTTAACTTTTTTGACCTTATCAGGCCTCTCAAAATTTGAGCTTATGTTGCTCTTGATTCATTTTTGAAATATTTATCATAAATATTTTCAACACGATATCGTATAACATGGTCAAATTTTTTGTCCCCAAATTTGTCAGTATCCACATTTTCTAACATTTCATCATCAATGTTGACATCACCTGCATAAATTCAAAAACAGATATTAAATTTATTAAATTTAGAAACACTTGAAATTAACATAGATTCAATTTTTTAACTTCTAAGTTGTAAACATAAAAATTTCAAATAAATGTTGTATAAAAAATATACAAATTTAAATTAGATCTATTAAAAAAATAAACGAGCAATCATAAATTAATTAAAATCTACAAGTGTTGAAATATTGTATTGTGCACACACACACACACACACACACACACACAAACACACACACACACACACACACACACACACACGTGTGTGCGAGGACTTATGCTTAATTTTTGGCTTCAACGACTTCATCAATGTTAGCAGGCAAATCTATTTATGTATTTTGCAAAATATAAACTCCAACTTACAATCAATTATATTAGACAATATTTTTTTGAATTCTAAACATTATCTATAATATGTATGCATGCCCGGTTCGATTTCTTCTTGTTGAACATCAAGATGCAAATCTCTAATTACATTACCATTGCTTGTTCCTTCAATATTTGCACATTAATGTTTCTTTCTTCTATAGTACTCTTTCAATTGTTCTATATGACGAGTATCATCTCAATTCCGATCATATTTTCTCTTCCACTCCCTTTTGTTGTCCATGGTTATTCAATCTCTAAAGGTTTTAAAAAAAACATATCTTAAATAACTTGGAAAAAATTGCTCGATAAACCAAGTTACTTTAAAAGAAATTTTGGATTAAAAATTGATGTTAAACAAAAGTTTAAAACAAACAAATAATTTTGAAAAAATTTGCTTGAGAAAAACTTCCTTAAAACAAAATTTGTTCTAAAAAAACATAGACTTTGAAAGGAATTGTTTAAGAAAACTTATCTTCAAAAAGAATCTCTTTGATATTGGAAGAAATTGCTTATGAAAAACTCCACTTACAACAAAATTGTTGAAGAAAATCTTTAATTTAGAAAATGTTGCCCCAAAAAGTAAAAAATAGTGAAAATGTTGCTCCAAAAACTGAAAAATAGTGAAAATGTTGCTCCAAAATCTGAAAAATTAGTGAAAATATTACTCCAATATCTAAAAATAGTGAAAAATGTTGCCCAAGAAAGATAAAATAGTGAAAATGCAGAGTGAGTGTATGCACAAATGTGATAATATGATTTCAATCGAAAGAATTTATATGTTTTTGTGTTGAAACATCGCATCCTGTGTCAAAACTTCACATCCCCCGATTTTTTCCGGTTGACGATAGATTTTCGGCCGAAAGTTATTCGTTTGTAGCCAAAAGATAGTTTTTCCATTAAAACTAACTTTCGTTTGAACGATTAGTTCGGCTAAAAACCTGCAACAATGGTGCTTTTCAGAAAAATGTGTGTTCACTTCAACTTACTCTAACTTGGAAGGAGCATACTCCTTCAAATACTATGAGTTTGGTTTTGGAACTTGTACCAACATTTTAAGAATTGAAAATCTACTTTCAATTGATACAATTTATATTCAATTTAATTGTTTGTTAGTAATTTTATCTAATTATATAAAAACATATCTTCATATTATTTTAGATGACATAATGAATGAGTAAAATAAAAACTCAAAATCTGCAATTATACACAGTTGAAAATTATGAAAAAATTGTATTAAGGAACCTTTCATTGTCATCTTCAAAATGGTATTTCCCCAGTGTAACACCCCTGTTTCCCCCAGTTTGTAAATATAAATATATTGGCCCAGATACTACGACAAAATCGATATGTGTGAATGTTTGATTTGATGAACCTTTGTATAAAAGGACAATGAATGTAATTTATGTTATTAATAGAAAATGGATAAGTGTTGCATGACTGCTGAAAAAGGGGTTTGCCACGATATACCATAGAGGCTATGATAGGTATGGTGAGGGGAACCAGGAATGGTTGAGATAACCCCAACCAAACCAATACCTTGTTGGATTTAATTGATTAGGACCAAAACAATCCTCTGACCCAGGGATGAATTACAATCAGGCTGGTAGGTGGGAAGACCTCCTCAAGAGTTAATGAGGGGATGGGGTAGAGGGATCATATCAAAGGTTTTCATACCCGACCACGAGCTGGGAATTCAGGCCACATCTAATCTTGTTGAGGAAGGAAATAAAGGAAGGTGTGGTGGATAGAGGAAGAGCTGCGAAGAGAAGCAGAGAAGAGAGGCTAAGCTCTCAAGTTCGAGGAAGAACTGAGAAAACAACATGTTCTGGTCACAGGATGTGGCTAGCAGGGTTATGATACAAGTTGATAAACAAGGGTGTTGAATGACTGAGGAAGCACTCAGGAAGGCCTCATTTCTTGGTATAGAGAAACTCGTTGCCAAGATCCTATGGGAGGAGGAGAGTAACCTCTGTCCCTCATCATGAAGTAGGAGGAGGAGGAGGATCCAAATCCCCATCGCGAAGTAGCACGAGCCAACGATCGAGAATGTTTGGGGATTCCCTGAGCCATTAGATCTACATTGAGGTGACTTCGGTGGAGTACCACTTCGGGAGAATGGAGATTCCATAGCATCAAACTCCCCGAACATCGAATTTATGAAGTAAAGGAGAGCCATAGATTTGGGGTAAATCGTTAGGAGCTCTGCCTACCATCTGATCATTCAGAAGGAGGGACCCTCACACGGTACTTCAACGAAGTACTGCTTTGGGAGAATGGAGTGGTAGTAAAGACAAAACCCCCGAAGTTTGGGGCCGCGAAGTGACCAACACCGTAAATCTAGGGACCCTTCGAGTTCTTTCCTGGTCATAGGATTCACGATGTAGTCATCCCGGCATTGACCACCTCGGGAGGACAGGGGTGTTGTAACGCCAAAATCCCTGAAGGCCAAAGTCACGAATTAGTGAGGACCATCAATCCTCGAATTCTTTTGGATCACTTGTAGCCGTCAATATATAGGGTATGCATGATGCTAGATCCTTGAGTCTGGAGACTGGGAACTCCGACGGAATTGAGGTGTGGTGTGTCGATAAGTTTTGAAGCCCGAAGTGACGAGAGTCGTCAATTCGAGGACGCTTCGGGACTTTTCCTAACCATCAAAAATAGGTTGTGGTCATCCCAACATTGACCAACTCCGAGAGAAAAGAGGATTTTGCATCGCAAAACTTCTAAAGGCTGAAAACGTGAAGCAATGTGAGTTGTGGATCTATGGATCTACGTGGTTAGATCTTTACCATTAGATTTGAGGGATGATGTAATATTGTCAGTCTGGTGTGACATGGCAAGCTGACATCAACAGGGTGATGTGGACCCATGATTGATGTGCCACATGTCAGCTCGATTTGTGTTTTTCGTAGACCCTATATTCCTATTGATACGTGACACATGTCACCCCTAGTCCCTTCTACGTGTCAGCCTCTGGTACATGCCCGCCTAGCCAAATTGGTTGGTGAAGTGACCGGAGCTCTGGGATTCTAAAGGATTTGGGGTGTAGCATTAGAAAGAAACCAAAGGGACCAAAGGTAGGAGCCATGTGACAATATTGGAAGACTTCAGGACTCCGGGAGGTCTCGTATGTGGACAGTAATGAGACATTCAATGTCAAAGTGTCGAGGCATCGAAGTGTCGAATCATTGAAGCACTAAAGTGTTGAACTCATCTACATCTGGTATGATAAATTTTTATCGAGTTCGTCATTGGATTAGGTGATGAATGGAGTTTCCCTGCGAGTGGAGAGAACCTGGTAATGGATTTCCATGGATGCTATGTGGATCTCAATCGATGAATACCCGAAGATCCTTCGTCAGAGCATGTCTTCTGATATTGAACTCATATACGAGCATGTTGGCCACGGTTGGAGAGCCCCTGATAAGTAGAAATACTATAGAGATAGGAAAGGGGGATCCGATCTAAGAAGGAAGACGCAAATTCGAATGCCCTATCCCTAGGAAATATACTCAGGAGTTGGGTGTGTTACAAATTGGTATCAAAGCATAGTTACAACACTTGGCCTACTTGGGCTCATGGACGAGTTGCGTACAAACCATATTTAAAGTACTTTTAAGGGTGGCACCCTATATTACCTCTTTTCTAAAGAGTTTGGTTAAACTATTACTGAAGAAAATAATGAAACTTTCTACTTCATGTGTGTATTTAAGAAATATGAACTATGTGTTGTTCATAAACTAATAGACTGTTGGCTAAAAGTAAGTGTTTTTTCAGCAGTCAATAAATCGCGGGAAAATTACAAGTATAAAGGATGGCGACGTTTCATGAAGTGGTGGATGCCTCCCACAACAGAGACAAAGAATCTAACGAAAGGAGGGCGGTGGAAACCCCTCCATATATGGATGAAATTGTAAGGAGCCTTATGGCCGAATTATAGAGTTGTAAGGCCAACAAATAAAGGTTGATAAAGGAGCAAGAAAAACAAATGGAAATTAATGCAGTCTTGCTACAGATCTTATCTGATATACAGAGGCAATTATATCATGGACCCACAACCAGTCAGGTGGACTGATGACATACGAAGAGAAGTCAAAGCCCACCTGAGATATGAAAACGTGGTCCCATAAGTGGACACACTAAGAGAAGTACCTCGAGGAAGGTCCAACCTGGAGGTAGGAGACACTCATCAAGAGAGTCCTCTGGAGAGGAAACTGGCAAATCTAAGGGATCTTCTAGTATCAAAGCTAGTTCACATTCTCAAAGGAAGGGAAAGAAGCGAAAGCATTCCAAAAGTCATGATCCTGAAGAGTTAAAGAAAGCCAATACACCCTATTTAAATGGAGAGATTGAGTAGGGGGAAGAGGCAGAAGCTTGGTTGCCTGGTTTAAAGAAGTACTTAAGAGTTCATGACTACCTTGAAAACTTGAAGGATTGAATAGCCATCTACAACCTGAATGGAAAGGCTTCCATTTGGTGGGAATACCTTAGGAATGTGAAAGGAATCCATGAGAAGGACTTGTCATGGAAACAGTTTGAGAAATAATTCAAGAAGAAGTATCTGTCAGAGAAATACTTTGATGGGAAGAGTAAGGAGTTCTATGAACTCGGGCTGGGACAACTCACCATAGAAGAATATGTTGATAAATTCCTTGAGTTGCTAAGGTATGTACCCTACATAAAAGGATGAAAAGGTAAAAGTTCAGTGATTTATTAGTGGGTTACCTCAGACCTACCTGGACAGGATTGAGTTTGACGAGCCAAAGACCTTAGAAGACACTATCCAGAAGGAAAGTTATTGTTATCAATAATTCAGGAGTCAGACAAAACCTCGCGAGGACTGGAAGAAGAAAAGTAGTTCAGGATTCAATAAGAAGGGGTTTAAATACTAAAGATTTAAGAACAATGGGAAGGATTCTAGGATGAGCCTTCCTCCTAGAAGTGTGTATCATCAAAATTTCCCCTCCCATAGTTGAAATAAACCTTTTAGAGAAACCCCAGGAAAGACTGTTAACCCAAAGAAAGAACCCTTGAAATGTTGTGGTTGTGGAGAGGAACATATAATGAGGGATTGTCCACACAGACAACATAACAATAGGAGAGTCTACAATATCCAAGAAGCTACCACATTCAATTATGTGTCTAGGAGTATGCCACGAATTTATGCAGCCTTGGATGATAAAAAAGATGACTAGAACTAAAAGAAGAGTAACAGAGGTCATACCATTCTTCCAATTCATTATGGATGGATTGCCCACCCAAGCGACCCTTAACATACTTCCCCTAGGATATTATGACATGTTGGTTGGTATGGACTGGTTAGCCACTTATAAAACCAAGTTGGACTGTTACCATAAAAATTTGGAGTGTGAAAATTAAAAAAGGGAGAAGAATAACCCTCCAAGGGATTCAGAGTCATGTCTTAGTGAGACAAATATCAGCCCTTCAAATGAAAAAGTATTGCAGAAAGGGATGTCCTCTATATGCAATATAGGTGTTGGAATATGTTGAGGATGACAAACCAAACCTAGAGGACTACCCCATATTAAGAGAGTATAAAGATGTGTTTCCAGAAGAGGTATCAGTTCTACCTCTGAGAAGAAACATTGACTTCTCCATAGAACTTGCACTAGGATTAGTTCGAGTGTCTAGAACACCCTATAGGATGAGTACACTAGAGCTAGTTGAGCTCAAGCTACAGTTAAAGGAGATGATGGAAAAAGGCTACATCTAACCCAGCGTGTCTCCATGGGGAGTACCCGTCTTGTTTTTGAAAAAGAAAGATGGAACACTTCGATTGTGCATAGACTATAGACAACTCAATAAGACAACCATAAAGAACAACTATCCCTTACCAAGAATCGATGACTTGTTTGACCAATTAAGGGGTGCTTCCATTTTATTGAATATTGATTTAAGGTCGGGATACCATCAAGTCCAAATCAAGGATGAAGACATCCACAAAACAACCTTTAGGACAAGATATGGTCACTATGAATTTGTGGTGGTACCATTTGGATTAACCAATTCCCCCGCCACTTTTATGTTCTTAATGAATAATGTACTCAGCAAATTCCTAGACATATTTTTATTGGTTTCCATTGATGATATCCTAATCTACTCCAAGAACAAAGAGGAGCATGAAGAACATCTTGAATTAGTGCTTCAAGTACTAAGATAGCATCAGATCTATGCTAATATTAGCAAGTGTGACTTTTTCCAGAAGCAAGTACATTACTTAGGCCATGTTATTTCTGAAGAAGGAGTGGGAGTAGACCCTAACAAGATCAGATCTATCATGGAATGGCCTACCACAAAATATGTATCTGATATCAGGTCCTTTATGGGCTTAGCAAGATACTATAGAAGGTTCATAAAAGGATTTTCCAAGATTGGTTGTCCAATCACTTCCCTTCATAAAAAGAGGGTTAAATTCACTTGGACTTCAGAATGTGAAGAAATATTTCAAGAACTGAAATACCTTCTAACCCATGCACCTGTGTTGAATATTGCATACCCTCATGATGACTTCCTTGTGTGTACATACGCATATAAGGAAGGGCTCAGAGGAGTCCTTATGCAATAAGGGCGTGTAATTTGCTATGAATCCATAAAATTGAATGAGCATGAAATCAATTATGTGACCCGTGATCTAGAGTTGGCTACCATAGTGCATGCTTTAAAAATGTGGAGACATTACCTCCTGGGTATTAGATTTGTAATTATGACATACCATTTTGGGTTGAGGCACCTGTTTGATCAACCAAAGATCAATGATAGACAAGTTAGGTGGATGGCTCTCCTTAGTGAGTTTGATTTCGAAACAAAACACATCAAAGGAAAATAAAATAGGGTGGTGGATGCCTTAACAGAAGTGTGAAAATTATTCACCTGGAAATGGTAAGAACCTGTGAAATGAAAGTCAGGGAGAGAGTCAGGAATGCACAAGAAACAGATGAATTTTTCAAGACCGTGATGTCATACCTAAAGCAAGATCCAACAGGGCTAAAGTATGAAGGCTATCATATGTTGGATGAAGGCCTGCTGACCTACAGAAAAAGATTGTATATTCCAAGTTGTGACGACTTGAAGTGTTTCATAATGGATGAACTACAAAAGAGACCATATATTGGTCATCTCGATTATCAGAAAATGATCATGACCACTAGGAAACAATTCTATTAGCCCGGATTGAAAAAGGACATAGATGACTATATAGCTAAGTGTCTAGAATGCCAGCAAGTTAAGGCTGAACATCGGCACCTAGCAAGGTTGTTACAACCTCTACCAATTCTGTAATGGAAATGGGAAACCATCTCCATGCATTTCATCACCGGATTACCAAAATCAGCCAAGAAGAATGATGCCATCATGGTATTGGTGGACAAATTGAGCAATTATGCTCACTTTGTTCTTGTCAAGTCAACATGCAAGGAAATAGATATTGCCAACATCTTCATGACAGAGATATTTAGACTGCATGGCATGCCTAGGGAGATTATATCTGACAGAGACACAAAATTTACTTCACTCTTTTGGAAATCCTTAATGGTTGGTTTTGAGACTAAATTGTTGTTTAGCACAGCCTATCACCCTCAAACGGATGGATAGACAGAAAGGGTGAACCAAATATTAGAATACATGTTAAGGATGCATGTAATGCATCAACCTAAGAAGTGGGAAGACTACCTTCCATCGGTAGAATTTGATTACAACAACGGTTATCAAGATTCATTGAAGATGAGCCCTTTTGAAGCCCTCTATGGTAGACAGGGCAAGATTCCAATCAGCTGGAGTAATCCAGTGGATAGAATTACAATCAAACCCGACATGCTAAAAGAAATGGAACAAAAAGTAATTCATATTAAGAAAAATCTAAAAATTTCTTAGGATAGACAGAAGACTTGCGCCGACAAAAAGAGAACTCCCAGAGAATTCAAGACATGAGACCATTTCTATCTCAGAATTAGACCCAAGAAGATTTCCTTGAGAATAGGAGCTTGTGCCAAGCTGGCACCCCGGTATTTTGTACCCTTTGAAATAGTAGATAGAGTTGGACCTGTAGCCTATAGGCTAGCACTCCCTCCCACAGTGAAGGCACATAATGTTTTCCATGTTTCATTATTGAAGAAATACGTACATGATTCTAATCATATAATTAACTAGTCTATGATTCAAGTGGAGTTGGAGGGAGAATTCCTACCAGAGCCTCAATGCATACTAGACAAGAAGGAATCCTCACTCAGGAATAGAACCATTGCATAGGTCAAGGTGTAGTGGAAACACTTTGTCCGAGATGAGGCTACATGGGAAATGGAGGATGCCATGAAAGAGACATATCCATTTTTATTTACTTCTGTATATACAGAGCACATTAACAAATAGAACATCGAGGATGATGTTCCTTTAAGGGGGATGGTATTGTAACACCCCTATTTCCCTGAGTTTTTAAATATAAATATATTGGCCCAGAGACTATGGAAAACTCGATATGTGTGAATGTTTGATTTGACGAACCTTTGTATAAAAGGAAAATGAATGTAATTTTTCTTATTAATAGAAAATGGATAAGTGTTGCATGACTATTGAAAAGGGGGTTTTCCAAGATAGACCACAGATGCTATGAGAGAGATGGTGAGGAGAACCAGGAATGGTTGAGATAACCCCCACCAAACTAGTACCTTGTTGGATTTAATTGGTCAGGACCAGAACAATCCTCTAACCTAGGGATGAATTACAATCAGACTAGTAGGTGGGAAGACCTCATAAAGAGTTAATGAGGGGATGGGGCAGAGCACCCATCTAAAAGGATTTTAGACTTGACCATGGACTGAGAATTCGGGCCACACACAATCTTTTTGAGGAAGGCAAAAAAGGAAGGCATGGTGGGAAGAGGAAGAGTTGCGACGAGAAGTAGAGAAGAGAGGATAACCTCTCAAGTTCAAGGAAGAATTGATAAACTAATGTGTTATGTTCGTAGGATGTGGCTAGCAAGGTTATGATACAAGATGATAAACGAGGGTGTTGAGTAACTGAGGAAGTACTCAGGTAGGCCTCCTTTCTTTGTATAGAGAAACTCGTTACCAAGATCCTATGGGAGGAGGGGAGTAACCTCCATCCCTGATTGTTGTTGATCCAAAAGTCATAATTCTCTCTCAGAACGTCATTGTCTAGCTTGGGGGTGATCAATGGTAAATTCGTTAGGAGTGACTGAGCCTATGGTTGGTTGGAAATAGGAACCCATTTCATCATTTGCATCATGCTATCTGGTTATGATCATTTTTTTCATACTCTATGCATTGAATTGGAATAATCGATGAATGCATGTATTTATACATCTAAGAATGGTTTCTGTATTGAATGATCAATTTATGTGTATGCATTTATCTTCTTGTGGACTTATGCTTCTGATTGATCGTCTATATGCCCCAGCTTAGCCTTTGAGGTGTCGTGGGATGTAAACCTGTAGGATGGCCAACATAGAAAGCATTGCATCAATATGGCCTTATCTATCTGTAGAGGATATATTCTTCAGACTCCTTGTTGTGCAATTGAGATATTATGCCCATCTCCTTAGCAATATCACGATGATGAAGAAGTGTTTAACTCTCGAGATTTTAGAAGGACCCATGCGACCAACACCCAGAAACCCTATGTTAAACCTAAGGGAGCTAAGTAATTCTGACTTCAGAACTCCAGAATTCTAGGACTTCAGAGTATTGTTGGCCCAAATAGTCACAAATCGTCTGAAGGTGACCGAGAGTCACAGTTACTTGTAAGTTCAATCGGCGTTGGTCGGTTTCTCTAGTGGTTATAGGAACCTATCTTATCGACTAAACTAGGATCCAAATCCCCATCGCGAAGTAGCGTGATCCACCGATCGAGAATGTTCGAGGATTCCCTGAGCCATTATATCTACACTGAGGTGACTTCGGTGGAGTACCACTTCGGGAGAGTGGAGATGACATAGCATCAAACTCCCCAAACGTCAAAGTTACGAAGTAAAGGAGAGTCATAGATTTGTGGGAAAACATTAGGATCTCCACCTACCATCTGATCATTCAGGAGGAGGGACCCATACACGATACTTCGGGGAAGTCCTACTTCAGGAGAATGGAGTGGAAATAAAGACAAAACTCTCGAAGGTCAAAACCGTGAAGTGACTAGGACCGTAGATCTAGGGATCCTTCAGGTTCTTTCCTAGCCATAGGATTCATGTTCAAGTCAGCCTAACGTTGACCACTTTAGGAGGATAGGGGTGTTGTAATGCCAAAATCCCCGAAGTTCAAAGTCATGAAGTAATGAGGACAATCGATCCTCATATTCTTTGGGATCCCTCACAATCGTCGATATACAGGGGATGCGTGGTGCTAGATCCTTGAGCCCAGATACTAGGCACTATGAGGGATTTGAGGTGTGGTGTTTCAATAAGCTCTAAAGCCCAAAGTGACGAGAGTCATCGATTCGAGGATTCTTTGGGACTTTTCCTAACCGTCAGATCTAGGTTGTGGTCAGCCCAACACTGACCAACTCCAGGAGAAAAGAGGATTTTGCATCTCAAAACTCTTGAAGGTTGAAATAACGAAGCAATGTGAGTCGTGGATCTATGGTTCTACGTGGTCAGTGTTATCCACATTTTTGGTTATCAAGATGATATGATGATTATGTCATGATGATGGAAGATCAAACTCTTCATTAAGAACATTTTTCTGAAGAAGGTTACACTTGTCATTTTCTCAAAATCATATTTTGAAAATAGTTCGCAGGCTACATATATACTCTCCTGCGGGAATCCTTAATTCCCGCATGCTGCATTCATCTTGACTTCGGACTTCCCGCACTGTGTCAATGGTTAGAGTGCGAACATATTTTTAAGAGAGAAAAATAGATAAGTTATCGATCCTTCTAGAAGGAATCTTCTAGAAGGGTGAGTTGGCTTTCGAATGGTTGGCAAAATACTGACTTTCCAGATATCTTGGGATCATTCCCTATCCAAGTAACCAAACTATATTCTCCTATATATTGAGGAGATTACTTATGGAAAATGTTAAGAAGAACAAGAAGAAGAAGCAAGCTAGCTAGAGATTGATTGGAGAACTTGTGCAAGACTGTATGGAGGATTGAAGCTACAGCAGCAAGAGACAACAAGCAATCATTTGTGGTTGAACTTCTTCATGCATGAGCAAGTGTGTGTGTCAGAGATAGGAGCCATCAAAAGGAGATCTACGACATCAAGGCTCAGGTTGTATATTTCTCTTTCAGTTAATGCAATACATGAATATGTCCCTTTCCCATAATGATGATGTCATCTTATTACATGATTCCTTGATCACATGTATAGACTA
>ML789890.1:49121-68122 GCA_009831015.1 Picea engelmannii | reverse complement strand
TGTGTCCGCACTCACGAATTTATCCATAAATAGTCAGATATCGACCATGATATTTGAGGGATGATAGAATACTGCCAATCTGGTGTGATGCAGCAAGCCTACATCACTGGGGTGGCGTGGACCCCTAATTGATGTGTCACGTGTCAGCTCGATTTATGCTTTTTGTAGACCCTATATGCCTATTGATACGTGACACATGTCACCCCTAGCCCCTTCTACATGTTAGCCCTTGGTATGTGCCCCCCTAGCCAAATTGGTTGGTGAATTGACCAAAACTCCAGGAGTCCGGAGGATTTGGGGTGTAGAATTAGAGAGAGACCAAAGGGTGTGAAGGTTGGAGCCACATGACAAGATTATGGGACTTCGGGAGTTAGAGACTCTGGGAATTCTCGTATGTGGACAGTAAAGATGTGTTCAGTGTTGAACTGTCGAAGTGTCGAAGCGCGAAGTGTCAAACTCCTCTACATCTGATATGATATATTTGTATCAAGTCCGTCATCTACTTAGGTGATGAATGGACTTTCCCTGAGAGTGGAGAGAACATGGTAATGGATTTCCATGGATGCTACATGGATCTCAATCGATGAATGCTCGAAGATCCTTCACTGGAGCATGTCTTCCAATATTGAACTTAGATACAAGCATGATGGTTGCGGTTGGAGAGCCCTTGATAAGGAGAAATATGATAGAGACAAGAAAGGATTATCCGATCTAAGAAGGAAGATGAAAATGTGAATTCCCTATCCCTATGAAAGATACTCCGAGGTCAGGTGTGTTACACCTGGATGGGGTGACACATGGGCCACATGGGCCACGTGCGTCTTTGGACGAGGCATTAACAAGGGAAGTTAAAGCCTCTCTTCGCCACCCTCCCTCCTTGTCTAGTCATAATGTCTCTCATTCTTGAAGACCAAGCCTTAATGCATTGATCATTAATGGACGCCTAGGCTCGGCTCCTCGGCCTCAGTACAATCCTTGAGATCAACATCACCCAAGCACTAATGGATATTAGAGCCATCAATGTTGTTGTCCTCTTGGTATTTTCACTGTGCTGGAAATGTTATATGGGGTGTTTGAACCTGGATCACAACATTATTATGTTGTTCCTTCCTCGAGACACAATTGGTTCTTATGGTTTTTTAGCTAGCCCGGGTTCCTGTACAGCCATGCCAAGAGAACGGGGCAAGCCCCATTGAGTGCCAACCTATTACAATAGATTTGGATGGCACAATCGCCCATGGAATTCCTCTCGAGTGCATATTCTAGGTGGATACCATGCGGGCTCCTCAGGGAAGAATTGGATTACACATGCCCCTACAGAGGTTTGGTCTCACCACAACTAGGGACTTACCTCTCATGCTCATGTTTCAGTTGAGGTCCCTTCAAGTCTCTTGTGGTTCAATTGGTATGAGCAGGCTCAATTGTAGACTCATCCTCCCAACATCGAGCATGTACAAGGTGGTTTCCTGGTGGAGGAATAATTTTCGCCCACCTGGGAGGAATTCTTGTCTCTCGTTCCCACGACAGGCCTGGAGCACCAGCCTACTACCTACACCACCAATACACTACAAGATTCAATCGCTAAAGGTGGCATAGTAGAATAAGAGGCCTTACCTCTAGAGGGCCACTCAAGATGTAATTCAGCTGCCTCCATGGAGGAAGACCTCGTCACAGACTTGGTTGTTGACTTCAATTCCATTGTTGCCACCTTGGAGGAGAGCCAGGCTCAAGCAAACTACCACTCAGATCCTAACTTCCACAGTCTCATGGACTCCATAACCTGGTTATGAACCAAGTTCTGATATTTGAACTTGGTTCTGATATTTGAAATGTCGAGGGATTGCTAGCGGGAAAACCCCCCTACGACTACACCAGGGTTCAGAATGTAGGTAGATCAATTAACCATCTAAAATTCAATTACTTATCTAAAATACCCCAAACATAACAAAACTCATATGAATAAAGCAAGAAAAAGTAGATCAGGTAACTATACCTTGAATCCCATGTCTATTGATGACCTCCTCGTGCTTGGAAGTTGTGTTGACTATACGCCTCCTCCTAGGGTTGAACTGGATCCAAATATTTGACAAACAGAAAACTACAAGCATGTTATTCCATATACAAGTTAGGGTTAGATGTTAGAATTTCAAAATATAAACCAACAAAAGAATTCAATACACCATGATTTGGGACAGGAAAAGTAATTATTTTATTAATAACTCAACGATTACACCTTTACAATCAAAGCCGACTATCGTTCCGTGAACCTGCTCTAGTCTCCTCTTCACCGAGCTCCAAGTGAACCTTTGTATAATATTCTCCTCTCAACCTTCAGATCTCTTATTGGGAAGTGAATGGGCTAAATGGGGGGAGAAGGGGCTAATGATGGAATTCTGAGGCAATTCTCACAAAAGGGATGCAATATCTTGTGCAAGGAGGGGATGTGAAATCGGGTAGAGTTTCACTGTTCTTATGCTTATATGTGAAATGAGACCCAAACACATTCTTTTATATGACAAAAGGATGGTTATTTGGTTGGGTGATGGGCTATAGCATGTGTATTAGTTGGGAAACTACCCAATAGCCCGTAATCTCAATGAATTGCTTATAACTTTTTATTTTTTACAAATTTTGCAAGTATACGTGGGTTGTAATGGTGCAACATGCGTATGTATGTGAGTTGTAGTGGTACAGCAAGCGTATGTATGTGGAAAGTATTGGTGCAGGGCGCATACATCTTCAAAAAATTGGTTTTTAAGAAGACCAACTCAGCAGTGCTTTGGCAAAAAATGAAAGTAAGAGGACCAAAGGTCATGTATGCATGTGTAGATAAATTTAGGGTTATAACATATGTCTCCTAATGTGTGAGGTCAGAAGAGCATATGATGGTCGAAATACATTACAAAATCTTCACCAATGTACGAAGTTGAATGAGCCCGGGACCAGAGTTCGGGAGGTGCCATCTGCAAAAACAACAATTGTCTCTTTGAGGCAGGCATACCCATGCTTGGGATGAAATAAATCATGGTTTCCAATCAAATACACTGCAAGTCCATGTCATATAACTATATAAAGTGTATTCGTGAGCAATACACAGTGGATCTACATCTCAAAATCAAAGATATACAAGTATAGTATCCATCTTCAAGAAGCCAATAATGCTTGATGGTTGGAGATGAGGTCCTCATATCTCGAGAAACAACTTCAATATATTTAAAAATTAGGTAGCAGTACAATGTGAGTGTATGACTTCACTACCCATAGGTCTTTGACGGCTCGTCGGGTAAAGACAAGAGGATCTCGATGATTAGGCAGACAACTTCGTTGATTTTTAATCAGGACTTGATTGGACTTTCGGAGTGGCCAGGTCATGAGTTCAAGAGACAAACTACAGGAATTTTGACTCAGGTTGGGTGAAACTTCCCTTGGACAAAAGCACGAAAGATGATTATATTCAGGCAACATGACATTGACATAATTTCACGATGTAGGGGGTAACGCAAACTCTCAATGTGTTTGGAAGAGTAACCAAATGGAGGAGGACAAAGCTCCATGTAGAAAGAAAAAGTTCCTAAGGTCATATTAGATCCCAATTCTTGATGAACAAATGGAAGGATGTGCTTTGTCCAAGGATGACTCATTATGCTGCCAAAAATGAATATATATTTGTCGTCCCCTCTTTTTGGGTTTTTTTATTTTTTTGTCTTTTTCAATTTTTTAAAGCGCTTGAAAAAGAATAAAAGAATTCTACGTTACAAAGGAGGAACGAGTGTCGCAAGAAATCATACTAGTTCTAGGCACAAGGAACAAACTAATGCTTAGAGAAAGGAGACATGTGCAAGTACAGGACACTCAGGGAAAATTCCTCCATGGGTCAAGGTGTCTGGTCGCAAAGGCAAAGTGTTACAAGGCTTGTATATAAGGCATGATTCAAAGGTACAGTTGAGAGCAACATGGAGCCGACAATAGGCCAAAGATGTAGAGATGCAAATCTGATTAGCAATACACAATGAAACCTCCTTCAATGTATTTTTAACGAGCCCAGAGAAGAAAAGCTTGATAGTTTTTTCATGTTTACAGAGTCTGAAAAAAATGTAGAAGAAGACTCCAAGGAGTACCTTTTTCAGGGATAGTCTAGTCACTTTGAAAAAGGGGTAAACTGGCACCGAAAAGACATATATTCAAAACCATTTAAATGAGTGTGACAAAGGCAAGATCACTCGGCAATCTTTTCAATTTTAAGGAGTCTGAAAAGAGATTAACTATAGACTCACAACCTTTTTCTAATTTTAGTCCCCTTAACTCAAAAAAGTATAAAATTTATTGAGGGGAACTCTCCCGGCGAGACGAATATACCGAGGCATACCTTTTTCCTCTATAATCTATAGGCCAAAAAAAGGGGTAAACTCATGCCAGTAGATGTTCTTTTGGACCAATTTAATGAGTGTGAATAACAAGGTCACTCAACGATCTTTTCAATTTTAGGGAGTCTGAAAAGAGATTAACTATGGACTTCGAGGGGGTTCCTTTTTCGTAAGTAATCTCTAAGGCCCGAAAAAGGTGATAAACCAAAACCAAGGAGAATGTTCCTTTTTCATAAATTTAGTCCCTCGGGCCCGAAAAAGGGTTAAACTTATACCTGAGAATACTCTTCTAGCGAACCAAGGTTCCTAGAGTATACCTTTATTCGTACAATTGACCATCCGGACTAAAAAAGGGGTAAACTATTATCGAACAGATGTTCCTTCAGATTTGAGTTTGGCGAGCGTGAAGGGAAACCAGATCGCTCGACAATATTTTCATGTTCAGAGAGTCTGAAAAGATCTTAAAGAAGACTCCAGAGGGTTACAACTCATGCATAATATTGGTTCAAGTAGAGCCCACTACTAGGCTCAGACCAAGAGTCTCTTTGATAGAAAACCTGGAAAGTCTCCCAAAAGGGAACAAAACACAAACCACAGTGTAAGTCTTCTCACAATATAGAAACCGTATTCATGGCTTCAAGGATAGCCTCATTTGAAAGAAATTCAAAATCTGACAAATCATGCAAACGAGGAGGGTCGACAGTCCCAAAGGGTGAAGCAAACTGACCATATTCCATATGATGATGGAGGTTCTAGACAGGATTGGCAGAGTCTATCAGTGAAGAATCGCAAGCATGAGGGCATGAGGATCTACAAATAGTGAGATCAGACTCAAAAGGAGACCAAGAGGGGGAAGCAAGGACTCCCACACCCCCATTGGATAAACCAACGAATCAATTGTTGAGACCAAGTCTCGAGAAGGAAAACATGAGTAAACAAGTTCCTGCTTGGGAGCAATTGAACACCGAGGATATGATGCCACATAATTTACCTGTGGTGAGGTAGAGTCTACATGAACACTAGGAACATATAAATGGGTAGCCTAAACTAATGTCGAATTAGGATGGTGATTATCATATGCCAGTTGGTCGATAGTGAAAATTCTTCCATTATAAGGGAAATGCATCACCCAAAAAATTGTAGACACCGCAACATTTATAGCATATACATAATCAAGCTCGAGAATCATATTGAAATCTAACAAGCCTTGCACAACTATAACATCGAAAAGGACATTCTTTCCACCTAATGATATAGGAAACTGAGGAAGAACCCCCAAATATTCACTAGGACGTATGTCAAAATCCAACAGCTCCTGCGATGCAGACACAAGCTTGGGAGAACCCAAACTTTTCCAAGTCGAGGAGGATAAAATACTTACAGAGGCTCCTTCATCCACAATACATTGGTAAATGTTATTTGAATTAACTTCAACTCTTATTTGAAAGGGTGAGAAATAAGGAAGATGAGGCTCAACAAGGTCATTCCAATCAAAGGAAACCATCCTAGGGCTTGGAGGGGTTGTGCTCGAAGTGAGCAGAATGCCCCCTTGTTCTAAAAGCACTGAACTAGAAAATTTAAAAATATAGTCGATAGACAAATAACACCCCAAGAGAAGAGTGATATTAGCTGAAGATTTCATTGACATGACCACTTTGGTAGAATCGACACTCTCCAAGAGAAGAGTGGGATCAGCTGAAGATTGCATCGACGTGACCACTTTGGTAGACATGACACTCTCCAAGAAAAGAGAGGGATCAACCAAAGACTACATCTATGTGAACATTTCATCAACCAAAGGCTGAATAGGTTGCAAGACAACATGGTCTACATGCACATCACCCCCCAAAAGAGGAGTGGGAGCAGTCAAATATTACATCGACACAACCACTTCATCAACCAAAGGATGAATATACTATGAGTAAACCTCAGAAAACTCATAATCGAAAGATCTTGCAGACAAGGACTACAGTTTTCATACCTGTGGAATGTTAGGGAACATATGAGTAATGTTATCTCCCTCGCAAAGCTTACAAGGGAAATTAGCCTTATGTCTTATCCATCTAGGTTTCTCAATAGAATCAATTCCCCCAACATGACTAGTAGTGGTTGGTTTCACATCTCCAACATGAATTGCAGAGGTTGGTGATGGGTCAATAACATGACTCGCAGAGGCTACAGACCTATTGCCAGTATGAATAGCAGTGACTGAACTTTTTCCCCCAACATGACTTGCAAAGGTTGGGTGATTTCCCTCAACTTGACTCGCATTGGTTGTTGACAACTCTCCAACATGACTAGCAGTGGTTGGTTGTTGAAATCCAATATGACTTGCAGGGACTAGGTTCATGCCCCCAGCATGAAATGCAGAGGTTGGGTTCTTGTCATCAAAATGACTTGTAGTGTCACATACCCTCTAAGGAAAACAAAAATTTTCGTCGAATTCTCGAGGATCAGAATCCCCAAAATACCTACGGGGGTCTTAGCATAGGCTAGTTCCTTCCTTGTCCACCTCCATCTGATCGTGGGGTGCAACCACAGGCCGAAAAAGTATGGCATTATTTCACTCTCTGCGACTCAGCACTACCAGAGCATCAAGTCTTTTGACTCTGCAAACCCTGACATGACGAGGCGTCGAACCCCGACAGGGCTAGCGAGTGGCAGGTTTCCCCTTTGGGGTCCTTTCCACATGACCCTGTCCCGTGTCTACGCACTTAAGCCAGCCAAGTGCTTATCGACTTTTCTTGATTCAGGGAAATGCGATGTAGGACTTTCCTTTGACACTTTTCGCTACTCGCAACCTCGATTTTGTTCCGGTAGTCCTTGTGTAGTCCACTAATGAAGCGTTGCACCTTTGCCTTTTCCTCTTTTATATAGGGTACATACCTTAACAAATCGAGGAATTTGTTGACATATTCTTCTATAGTGAGTTGTCCCAGTTTGAGTTCATAAAACTCTTTAGTCTTCTTATTGAAATATTTTTCCGACAAATACTTCTTCCGGAAGTATTTCTCAAATTGTTTCCAGGACAGGTCCTCTTCGCGAACCCCTTTCACATTCTTAAGATCTTCCCACCAAATGTAAATATTTCCTTTCAAGTTAAAGGTGGCCACTCGGGCCTTCAGATTTTCTTAGAATTCATGGACTCTGAAGAAATTATTTAGTCCAAGCAGCTAGGCCTATACTTCCTCTCCCTTCTTTATCTCACCGTCGAAGGAGGGTGGTTTCACCTTTCTGAATTCTTTGAATTTTCGACCTTTGGAAGGCTTTTACTTCTTTTGTTTTTTTTGGGAATAGGAACTGGTTCTGCTGCTAGAAGAGCCTTCTGAATCGCCAGCTTCCTTCTCAGAGGAATCACTCGGCACTGGTCCCTTACCTTTGGGGTGGACCTTTTTTGAGGTGTTCCTCTCAGTGTGGCCATTGATATGACCATGTTTCTGAGTTTCGGGTTCATGCTGCATTTGTCTTTGTAGATTGGATAAACTCTGCAGTAAAACTGCGTTAATTTCTATTTGCTTTTCTTGTTCTTTCATCATCCTTTCATTGTTAGCCTTACAACTTTGTAATTCGACCCTGAGGCTCCTCACAGTCTTGGCTAGATCTGGAGGGGTCCCTACTGCCCTCCTTTCGTCAGAATCTTTGTCTCTATTGTGGGAGCCTTCTCCCACTTCATGGTGAGTCACCATACTATGCGTTGATAATTTCCCGCGATTGATCTTCCGCTTGTGTGCAAAAGGAAAAACGTTGGTTGTTATTCAATATTTATATTTATTTATAACCAGTACATAATTTATATTTTCACATGTACACACACACAATAGGGGTTTTTCATTCTTAACTTCTTCTTTTGATTAGGAAGGTTAAGACAGGGGGTGGGGGGGGTTACTATTTTTAGGAGTGTTCCTAACGGAGCTTCTGCGCAACTCGTTCATGAGCCCATGCAGGCTGAGTATTGTAACCATGCTCTGATACCAATTTGTCACATACCCACTAAGGAAAATAAAAAAATATTTCGAATTCTCGAGGATCAGAATCCTCGAAATACCTATGGGGGTCTTAGCATAGGCTATTTCCTTCCTTGTCCACCTCCATGTGATTGTGGGTCGCGACCACAAGCCGAACAAGTATGGCGTTCTTTCCCTCTTCGCGACTTAGCACTACCATAGCATCGAGTCTTTCGACTCTGCAAACCCCGACACGGCGAGGCAACGAACACCGACAGGGATAGCAAGTGGAAGGTTTCCCCCTTGGGGTCTTGTCCACATGACCCTGTCCCGTGTCTACACTTTTTGCTACTCGCAACCTCACAAGTTGAAGCATTGAGCTCTCATGCTCTTCCTCTCCAAAATCCTAAGACGTGAAAGTCAGCAATGGTTGACTTCCTCTTCGCACTTCTTGGAACTCGCAACCTCATGAGTTGGAGTGTTGAGCCTTCATGCTCCTATCTCGTGAACCTATGAGACGCAAGGAGTCAATAGAGTGTTGACTCCTTTTCGGGCGATGTGTGCCCACCTATCAATCATGCAGGCCCCACCTGATGGATGTGCCACGTGTTCTCACGAGTCTCGGGTCTCGGCACTTCATGACTTCTACGGTCGAACGTGACCCCTTCCAACCTTTGAACCCCCGAACTCTCGATATACGATATCTCCACGGAGTTCTGATCCAACGGTCCTCCCGTTCCTGGATCCAACGGTTCAAATTTTTCTCCTCGCCACTTCACACCTTGCAACTTCATGAGTTGGAGCACCCAACTCTTGCGCTCTCTTCTTGAAAAACCACGAGATGCAAGATTCCGAACTCAGACCTCTTTGGGACTGCACCAACCCTAACCGCCTTGCAACTCTGCAAGATCCAACAGCTATCGATTGTTTGCCACTTCTATCTCGAAGTGTCTCCACCATCCATACAGCTTCTACCATGGCTGCTTCTACAGCTTAACTCCCTCGCAACTCAGTGCGATCCAACGACCCACAACATTTCAACACTTCTCCACGAAGTCTCTCTGTCATCTGTTTCTGCTCTCTTCTACGTACGTCTGGATGTACTTTTTCGACGACCCAGATCTATTTCGCTCCAGCTGATCTAACGGTAGTTGTAGCTCCTCCTTGAACATGTGCTTCTCTTCCTTCTCCTTGGAATATTTCCTAAGTATCAAAGGTCTCGGCCTTTGCAGCTAAGGCTCTGTGCACAAAATGACACTATCCCTCCCGAGCTTCTCTTCTCTAAAACCATGAAATATTTCCTCGACCTCTGTGATTCCTATAGGGTCTGTGTACACGAAAAGGTGTTGCCTATCCTCCTCAAACGGACAGCTTCGATTCTCTCGTGACTTCGCCACCTGCAAAGTCAAAAGACTTCCCTCTATGACTCATGATGTCTGAATTCCCAATATGGGTGATTTCACGACACGTGTCCTCCCTCCAACGGATGGCTCAGGTTCTTTCTCTATTTCGGGAATTCTGATGTCGAGTGCCTGGAATCTCGTCCTTCGGACTAATGAACTTCTGAATGATGAAATCTCGATACGAACTCCTTCTCGGGACTTTCACTTCTGTTGTTCTTCACGTGAGGTTTAAACCTCGTGCAACTCTCAATAGATCCAACATCTGTCGGCTGTTTAGACCAAGATATAATGACTCAGACTTGTCTCTCCATTGCATCGTTCCTAAGCTACCTGGACACAAATCCATAGTCCAGATTTTTTCACGGGCCTTGGGGATCTACGGTCTCGATTTCTTCACTACTCGCAAAGATAAAGGAAAAAGGGTTAAGGCATTTAACGCCCTCGTTTATTCCTTCAATCTAATGGTCGTGAATGACCACAGATCTCCCGACAGGATCTCATCCATTGATCGATACTTATTCTTCGAATCCTCAAAGGATTCTGCGCCTCTGCAGAGTCTTTGCACACAAAGTGCTACCTCTTCTAAGATTTTCAAAAAGGGTGTCTCTATGGGGATATTTATCCATGGTATCACCTGAGACGGATAAGGGTATAGATTTTCCGAGAAATGGCTTGAATTCTGAATTGATTCAATGTGCGTATATACATATAAATCTATTTATAAACATAAGCCATACGTGGCCCTTCCATTATAAGCATGCAACCACCATTTATGAAATCAAAACACTACATAGGTAGTCTTATACTCAAACCATTCATGAAACTGCACAGACTATGAGCATATATGTCAGCATATAAATTCCGAGATGCAAGATGTAAAAAACTTATCAGAAATAACACCAGAAGTGAGTGCAACTACTAAGAGGGGTGCTCATTTCCACCCAACCGTAGGCTCAGCGATTTCGATAGGATTTACCACTAGCCACCCCCGAGCTGATACCATGATGCTACGAGACTACGTCTCTGTTTGCCAGTGACCGAGAGTGACAGTTACTCTCCATTTTCTCTTCTATCACTCACTCTGTATTTTCTAGATCTTTTCTTCCTTCCCTCGCGTCTACCCCCTTCTCGCTTCTCCCGCACGCCTTTTTCCACTTGCGAGGTTGTGTGTGGTGCGATTTCCCTCGCATTGGTCAAGCCTAACGGCTCTACGGATGGGCAGTTCACCCCCCCTCCATCCCTCATTACTCATGAGGAGCCATTTACCTAACAACCCTGGTGAGTCAATTAATTCAGGCCCAGCGAGCCGCTCTTGGTTCTCTAGGCCAGTGAAGTCCAAATACGGTATTGGTTTTGGTGCAAGTTAACACCACCTTTCCAGGTGCCTTCCACCACCTTTTTTCAGCCATCGTGGTCTCTTTTTCATCATATCCCCTCTCAACAGTCCTGCAATATATATATATATATATATATATATATATATATATATTCAAAATATTATTCACATTCATCGACCTTTTTCACAAGGTCCATTCACATCACACATTCACATTTTTTTGAGTTTGCCACAGTTCTTGGCCAGTATAGTTATTTTTACAAACTGGGGGAAACTGGGTGTTACAATTCCCTCCCCCTTAAAGGAACATCATCCTCGATGTTCTTATCTATCAACATGACATGCATGTATAGAAGTAAACAAACTCAGATATGCCTGTCTCATGGCACCCTCCATTTCCCACGTAGCCTCATCTGGGCCAAAATATTTCCACTGCACCTTGACTTGTGCAATGGTCCGGTTCCGGAGCAGGGTTTCCTTTCTGTCCAGTATGCATTGAGGTTCTGGTAGAAATTCTCCCTCTGGTTCCACCTGAATCACAGACCAATCAATTATATGGTTAGTATCATGTACATATTTCTTCAATAATGAGACATGGAAAACATTATGTGATTTGACTATGGGAGGAAGTGCTAGTCTATAGGCTACAGGTCCCACTCTATCTAGAACCTCAAAGGGTCCAAAATACTGAGGTGCCAACTTAGCACAAGCTCCCATTTTCAGGGAACTCTTCCTGGGCCTAACTCTGAGATATACATGGTCTCCCGCTTTGAACTCTCTTGGAGTTCTCTTTTGGTCGGCATAACTTTTCTGTCGGTTCTAGGCGACCTTCAGGTTTTGTTTTATCTGAGTCACCTGCTATTCCATTTCTTTCAACATGTCAGGTCCAAAAGAAATCCTATTTACGGGATTACTCTAGCTGACTGGAGTGTTACACGGTCTACCATAGAGGGCTTCAAAGGGACTCATCTTCAAGGATGCTTGGTATCCGTTGTTGTAGGCAAATTCTACCACTGGCAGGTAGTCTTCCCACTTCTTGGGTTGATGCATTACATGCATCCTTAACATATCTTCTAGTATTTGATTCACTCTTTCTGTTTGTCTATCAGTTTGAGGGTGATAGGCGGTGCTAAACAACAACTTGGTCTCTAAACCAGCCATCAGTGATTTCCAAAAGTTGGAAGTAAATTTCATGTCTCTGTCAGACATGATCTCTTTCGGAATACCATGCAGTCTGAATATCTCTTTCATGAATACCTGGGTGATATCGATTACCTTGCAGGTTGACTTGACGAGGATGAAGTGAGCAGACTTGCTCAATTTATCCACCACCACCATAATGGCATCATTCTGTTTGGTTGAGGTTGGTAATCCAGTGATGAAATCCATGGAGATGGTTTCCCATTTCCATTCTGGGATTGGTAAAGGTTGCAATAATCCTGTTGGGTGTCGATGTTCTGCTTTAACCTGTTGGCACTCTATGCATTTGGCTAGGTACTCGGCTATGTCTTTCTTCAATCCAAGCCAATAAAATTGTTTCCTGGTGGCAGTGATCATCTTCTGGTATCCTGGATGACCAGTATAGGGTCTTTTATGTAGTTCATCCATAATGAACCTCTTCAAGTCGTCACACACTGGAATATAAAATCCATTTCTGTAAGTGAGTAGACCTCCTTCGGTCATCTGATAGCCTTCATATTTTACTCCGGCGGGTTCTTGTTGTAGGTACATGGTCACAGTCTGGACGAAGGGATCTGTTTCTTGTGCATTTCCGATTCTTTCCTTGACATATGTCTCGTAGGTGCTCACCGCTTCCAGGTGAATTGTTTTCATACTTCTGCTAAGGGCATCGACCACCCCATTTTCCTTTCCTTTAATGTGTTTGATTTCAAAATCAAACTCGCTAAGGAGGGCCATCCACCTAGCTTGTCTAGCATTGAGCTTTGGTTGATCAAACAAGTATCGCAATCCACAGTGATCTATCATAAGTACAAATTTTCTTCCCAGGAGGTAATGCCTCCACATTTTCAAGGCATGCACTATGGCAGCCAGTTCTAGATCACGGGTCACATAGTTGACTTCATGCTCATTCAATTTTTGGGATTCATAGCAGATCACACTTCCTTTATGCATAAGGACTCCTCCGAGCCCTTCCTTAYAGGCATATGTGCATATGAGGAAGTCAGCTTCTAGGTCGACGATTTTCAGCACGGGTCCATGGGTCAGTAGATGTTTGAGGTTTTGAAATCTTTCTTCACATTTTTGTGTCCACGGGAATTTTGTCCCCTTCTTCTGGAGGGAAGTGATTGGACAACATATCTTGGAGAATCCTTTTATAAATATCCTATAGTATCCTGCTAATCCCATAAAGGATCTGATATCCAAAACATCCTTTGGGGTAGGCCATTCCATGATAGACCTGATTTTGTTAGGGTCTACCTCTACTCCTTCTTTGGAGAGAACATGGCCTAAGTAATGTATTTCTTTCTAGAAGAATTCACATTTGTTGAATTTGTCATAGAGCTGATGTTCTCTTAGCACTTGCAGGACAAGTCTAATATTCTCTTCATGCTCTTTTCTGTTCTTGGAGTAAATTAATATATCGTCAATAAAAGCAAGCACAAATTTGTCTAGGAACTTGTTGAGTACATTGTTCATCAAGCACATAAAAGTGGCAAAGGCATTGGTCAACCCAAATGGCACCACCACAAACTCATAGTGACCATACCTCGTTCAAAAAGTAGTTTTATGGATGTCTTCACCCTTGATTCGGACTTGATGGTATCCCGACCTCCAATCAATCTTTGAGAAAATAGACGCACCCCCAATTGATCGAACAGGTCATCGATCTTGGGCAAGGGGTACTTGTTCTTTATGGTTACCTTATTGAGTTGCCTATAATCTATACACAGTCTAAGGGTACCGTCCTTCTTTTTCACAAACAGGACTGGTGCTCCCCATGGAGACACACTGGGCCAAATATAGCCCTCATCCATCATTTATTTTAATTGCAACTTGAGTTCAACTAACTCGGGTGTGCTCATCTGGTAGGGTGTCCTAGACACCGACACCGCTCCCGGTGCAAGTTCTATCGAGAAGTCTATGTCCCTTCTCGGAGGTAGACCCGGTACCTCTTCCGGAAACGCATCTCTGTATTCTCTCGGGATAGGGTGATCATCAGGGCTTGGTTTGTCACCTTCAATTGTTTTCAACACCTGTATTGCATATAGGGTACATCCCTTTCGGCAATACTTTCTCATTTGCAGAGCTAATATTTGTCTCACTGAGATAGGTTTTTGGATCCCTTGAAGGGTTATCCTCTTCCCTTCTTTACTTACACATTCTAAGGTTTTATGGTAACAGTCCAATCTGGATCTATGGGCAACTAACCAATCCATACCAATCAACAGATCATACGATCCCAGGGGTAATATGTTAAGGGTTTCTTGGGTGGAGGATTCACCCAACATTAATTGGCAGGCTGGTATGACTTCTGCTATCCTCCTTTTGGTGCCAATGGCTAACTATACCAACCATGGCTTGGTATGTTTTTGTGGCTGTAGTTTACACTTATCAACAACTTTAGGGGCTATATAACTCAAATTTGAACCAGGGTCAATCAAGATAGACACTAGATGGTTGGAAATCATACCTTCTATTTCCACTACTGAAGCTTGGTGGTCAACTTGGTTATTATCCAAGGTTGCATAAATTTGTGGCACACTCCTGGCCACATCATTGACGGTAGTAGATTCTTGGATGTTATAAATCCTCCGACTATTCTGTTTTCGGTGTGGACAGTCTCTCAATAGATGTTCTTCTCTGCAACCCCAGCCTTTCAAAGGATCTCTCTTCGGGTTATCAGTCTTCCCTGATATGGGTCCAAAAGTTTTATTTCTGCTCAAGGAGGGAAAATTTTGCTGGTGCATACTCCGGGTTGGGAAGCTCATTCTTGGGTTCTTCTTATAGTTCTTAAATCCTGGGGATTTAATTCCACTTTTCTGAAATATTGAACTATTCCTCTATTTCCATCCTTCGCGAGGTTCTACTCAATGTCCGAATTGTTCATGACAATAGGTTTCCTTTCAAATAGTGCCTTCTAGGGTCTTTGGCTCATCAAATTCGATTCTGTTCCGGTAGTCCTTGGGTAGTCCACTGATGAAGCGTTGCACCTTTGCATTACAACTTTTATATCGGGTACATACCTTAACAAATCGAGGAATTTGTTGACATATTCTTCTATAGTGAGTTGTCCCAGTTTGAGTTCATAAAACTCTTTAGTCTTCTCGTCGAAATATTTTTCTGACAAATACTTCTTCTGGAAGTATTTCTCAAATTGTTTCCAGGAGCGGTCCTCTTCACAAACCCCTTTCACATTCTTAAGATCTTCCCACCAAATGGAAACCTTTCCTTTCAAGTTGAAGGTGGCCACTCGAGCCTTCAGATTTTCTGAGAAGTCATGGAGTCTTAAATACTTCTATAGTCCAAGCAGCTAGGCCTCTACTTCCTCCCCCTTCTTTATTTCACCGTCAAAGGAGGGTGGTTTGGCCTTTCTGAATTCTTCAAATTTTCGACCTTTGAAAGGCTTTTGCTTCTTCTGTTTCTTTCAGGAATAGGAATTGGTTCTGCTACTAGAAGAGCCTTCTGAATCGCCAGCTTCCTTCTCAGAGGAATCACTCAGCACTGGTCCCTTACCTTTGGGGTGGACCTTTTTCGAGGTGTTCCTCTCAGTGTGGCCACTGATATGACCATGTTTCTGAGTTTCAGGTTCATGCTGCATTTGTCTTTGTAGATCGGATAAACTCTGTAGTAAAACTGCGTTAATTTCTGTTTGTTTTTCTTGTTCTTTCATCATCCTTTCATTGTCAGCCTTACAACTTTGTAATTCGACCATGAGGCTCCTCACTATCTCGGCTAGATCTGGAGGGGTCCCTACTACCCTCCTTTCGTCAGAATCTTCATCTCTATTGTGGGAGCCTTCTCCCGCTTCATGGTGAGTCACCATACTATGCGTTGATAATTTCTCGTGGTTGATCTTCTGCTTGTGTGCAAAAGGAAAAGCGTTGGTTGTTAGTCAATATTTATATTTATTTATAACCAGTACATAATTTATATTTTCACATATACACACACACAATAGGGGTTTTTCATTCTTAACTTTGTCTTTTGATTAGGAAGGTTAAGACAAGGGGGGGGGGGTTACTCTTTTTAGGAGTGTTCTGAATGGAGCTTCGATGCAACTCGTTCATGATCCCATGCAGGCCGAGTGTTGTAACCATGCTTTGATACCAATTTGTCACATACCCACTAAGGAAAAAAAAAACATTTCGTTGAATTCTCGAGGATCGGAATCCCCGAAATACCTACGGGGGTCTTAACATAGGCTAGTTCCTTCCTTGTCCACCTCCATGTGATCGTGGGTCGCGACCACAGGCCGAACAAGTATGGAGTTCTTTTGGTCTTCGCGACTCAACACTACCAGAGCGTCGAGTCTTTCGACTCTGCAAACCCCGACACGGCAAGGAGCTGAACCCCGACAGGGCTAGTGAGTGGTAGGTTTCCCCCGTGGGGTCTTGTCCACATGACCCTGTCCTGTGTCTATGCACTTAAGCCAGCCAAGCGCTTATCAACTTTTCACGATTTGGGGAAATGTGATGCATGACTTCCCTTTGACACTTTTCGCTACTCACAACCTCGCAGGTTGAAGCGTCGATCTCTCGTGCTCTTCTTCTCCAAAATCCTGAGACGTGAAAGTCAACAATGGTTGACTTCCTCTTTGCACTTCTCACAACTCTCAACCTCGTGAGTTGGACTATTGAGCCTTCGTGCTCCTATCTCTCGAGCCTCCGAGACGTGAGAAGTCAACAGAGTGTTGACTCCTTTCCGGGAGACGCGTGCCCACCTGTCAATCATGCGGGCCCCACCTGATGGATGTGCCACATCTTCTCACGAGTCTCGGCTCTCGGCACTTCATGACTTCTATGGTCGAAAGTGACCCCTTCCAACCTCCGAACCCCCGAACTCCCGATATACAATATCTCCACAGAGTTCTGATCCAATGGTCCTCCCGTTCCTGGATCCAACGATTCAGATTTTTCTCCTCACCACTTCGCACCTCACAACTTTGTGAGTTGGAGCACCCAACTCTTGTGCTCTCTTCTTGCGAAACCCTGATATGCGAGATCCCGAACTCAAACCTCTTTGGGACTGCACCAACCTTAACCGCCTTGCAACTCTGCAAGATCCAACAGCTATCGGATGTTCGCCACTTTTATCTCGAAGTGTATCCACTGTCCATACAGCTTCTCCCATGGCTGCTTCTATAGCTTAAATCCCTCGCAACTCAATGCAATCCAACGTCCCACAACATTTCGGCACTTCTCCACGAAGTCTCTCTACCATCTGTTTCTGCTCTCTTCTGCGCATGTCTGGACGTACTTTTTCGACGACCCAGATCTATTTCGCTCCAGCTGATCTAATGGCAGTTGTAGCTCCTCCTTGAACATGCGCTTCTCTTCCTTCTCCTTGGAATATTTCTTAAGTATCAAAGGTCTCAGCCTTTGCAGCTAAGGCTCTGTGCACAAAATGGCACTATCCCTCCCGAGCTTCTCTTCTCTGAAACCATGAAAGATTTCCTCGACCTCTATGATTCCTACAAGGTTTGTGTACATGACAAGGTGTTGTCTATCCTCCTCATATGGACAGTTGCGATTCTCTCGCAACTTTTCCACCCGCGAAGTCGAAAGACTTCCTTCTATGACTCCCGATGTCTAAATCCCCGATATGGGTGATTTCACAACACGTGTCCTCCCTCCAACGGACGACTCAAGTTCTTTCGCTATTTCGGGACTTCTGATGTCGAGTGCCCAAACTCTCGAACTCCCAAATGCTGAAATATTGATACGAACTCCTTCTCGGGACTTTCACTTCTATTGTTCTTCACGTGAGGTTTAAACCTCGTGCAACTCTCAACAGATCCAACGTCTATCGGCTGTTTAGACCAAGATCTAATGGCTCAGACCTATCTCTCCATTGTGTCATTCCTAAGCTGCCTGGACACGAATCCACGATCTAGATTCTTTCACGGACCTTGGGGATCTACGGTCCTGATTTCTTCGCTACTCACGAAGATAAAGGAAAAAGGGTTAAGGCATTTAACGCCCTCGTTTAGTCCTTCAATCTAATGGTCATGAATGACCGCAGATCTCCCGACAAGATCTCATCCATTGATCGATACTTATTCTTCGAATCCTCAAGGGATTCTGTGCCTCTGTAGAGTCTTTGCACACAAAGTGCTACCTCTTCTAATCTTTTCAAAAAGGGTGTCTCTATGGGGAGATTTATCTAGGGTATCACCTAAGACAAATAAGAGTATAGATTTCCCGAGAAACAGCTTGAATTCTAAATTGATTCAATGTGTGTATATACATATAAATCTATTTATAAACATAAGCCATACGTGGCCCTTCCATTATAAGCATGCAACCACCATTTCTAAAATCAAAACACTACGCAAGAAGTCTTATACTCAAACCATTCATGAAACTGCATAGACTATGAGCATATATGTCAGCATATAAATTCTGAGATGCAAGATGTAAAACACTTATCAGAAATAACACTAGAAATGAGTGCAACTGCTGAGAGGGGTGCTCATTTCCACCCAACCGTAGGCTCAGCGATTTCAATAGGATTTACCACTATCCACCCCTAAGCTGAGATCATGATGCTGCGAAACTACGTCTCTATTTTTCAGTGAACGAGAACGAGGGTTACTCTCCCCCTTCTCTGCTATCACTCACTTTGTATTTTCCATAGTTTTTCTTCCTTCCCTCACGTCTGCCCCCTTCTCGGTTCTCCCTCACACCTTTTTCCTCTTGTGAGGTTGCGTGTGGCGTGATTTCCCTCGCACTGGTCGGGCCTGACGGCTCTACAGATGGGCGGTTCACCCCCC